>CAJDSM010084506.1:0-18047 GCA_903981925.1 Ostrea lurida
GTATACAGAGGTTTGGGTGAGAAATACACAGAAACAGGAATAATGTATCCCTTCCACTTCAATAACAGCCATCAAAAAAATATAATGATTTATCTTTGGTCAGTTGACATGTAAAATAATTAAAGAAATGTGATAACATTTTAAATTTAGCAATTCCAACTTCCCTCAAATTGAAAACATTTTTCCTATGAAGGTAGCACAAAATATGTATCATGTATATACACTCAAGACTCTCACCCTGACAATTTTCTTATACATTATGTAAATAGTTTTCCGTACCTCAAGTACCGATGTCTTGGTTTGAGCGAACATTGAACATTTGAAATTGAGCTGTTATAAATCAAAGTCTCTACCACTTTATACTTGTAATATTGTAACTATGGCATATACATGGCATTTTCAGTATCTCTTAAGACTAGTGGTCAGGTTAACCTTTGAATTCAATCAATAAGACCAATGGGCTGTGATGTCAAAGTCCCGAGTTGAAATCCCAGAAAAGGCATAAAATGATCTCCGTTAGGTACAGCTGAATAATTAGGGTACCAAAGTATCGTTATAAATAAAAAGATTGAACGACACGGTGACATTCTGCTGGTTTTACCTTCACCTCATCTCATCACAACTTTCTGTATACCTGTATTTAATGCACACCTTTAATTCTCAAGGCTTTATATATTTTCTCCGTTCCTGTTATTTAGGTATTATGCAGTCTTGGTCTTGTTTAATTCATATCTGAACATACTTAAAGGAAAGAATAATTTATTCTTAAGATTAGAAAATAATGTACCAATCCTTTTAGAAATCTTTAAATGGGTTGTCACCCAGTGTAGAGCAATAGAGAAGTAAATTAGAGCTCAATCAATGGCCAGCGGAGAGATGTGAACACTCTTTGCACCTCTTACCAACATTAGATTTAAAAATCATAAACACCCAATTGTTCCTCTGAAAGACTTTTTTGTCAGCAGACATAATAGGATCTCTTAATGTGATCAGTCAAATGATGAAGTTCCGCCAATTTCCAAACCATTTTACCCCTTTAAAAATCGGAGAGCTTGATCTAATCACATGACAATCAGGATGAAGCGCGGCAGACATTTCCTTGTCACCAGAGTCAAATAAAACATTCCCAGAACACGACCAGATGACAATAAGGCGGGCTCATTTTCTGGTGTAGAATTACCTGATATGATAAATGAATGGCCGCCACTAAGGAACTACAGCCAGATAAGATATCGAAGAAGTGACACCTTGTTGGCCATGCCTTATCTAATTATATAATGAGTTTTTTTCCTGATAAAATTGTTCTGATAAGCACTGCCTTAACATGAGCAATGAACCCCTCCAAATTCAGATTAATATCATTAAAACATTCCTAAAGGGTAAACAATTACAAATTGTGCTGATAGCGAATGGAACAATATGCACTTACAGATTGTAAAGTAAAAGAAATTGACCAAGTCGCCTAGGAACCGATAGGGGCATAAATCACATGTTATCTATTAAATCAGACTGAAAGTGTTTTCTTACGAGAAAGAATGAAAATTAAATTAACGTGAACTAATTTAACAAGGCAGCCTCTGCTGGGTTGACCTCTCCTTGCAGTCCAACACTGCCAGCGTCCCTCTAACACGACCTTAACGCTTTCCTAGCTGGGGTTGAAACCTCTAACCACTTGCACCAAACCCCTGTCCTATGGTTTGAACCTCTAACCACCTGCACAAACACCTTCGTTCCTTGCTGGTTGAAACCCTCTACCACTGCACACCCTTGTCCTGGCTGGGTTGAACCTCTACACTGTAACCAAACACCTTGTCCTGGCTGGGTTTGAACCTCTACACTGCACCAAACACCTTGGTCCTAGCTGGGTGAACCTCTATCCACTGCACCAAAAATCACCTAGTCCTAGCTGGGTTGAACCTCTATCCACTGCACCAAACAGCTTGTTTGTCCTAGCTGGGTTGAACCTCTACCACTGTACCAAACACCCTGTCCTAGCATGGTTGAAACTCTACCACTGCACCAAAACATTGTCCTTGGGTTTGAACACTAACCACTGCACCAAAACACCTTGTCCTGGCTGGGTTGAACCTCTTACCACTGTACCAAACACCTTGTCCTGGCTGGGTTGAACCTCTCCACTGCACCAACACCTTGTCCTAGCTGGGTGAACCTCTAACCCACTGACCAAACACCTTGGTCCTGGGTGAACCTCTAACCACTGCCCAAACACCTTGTCCTGGTCTTGAACCTCTACCACTGCCCAAACACCTTGTCCCTAAGCTTGGGTTGAACCTCTATCACTGCACCAAACAACCTTGTCTAGCTGGGTTGAACCTCCTACCACTGCACCGACCACCTTGTCCTGGGTGAACTCTATCACTGCACCAACACCTGTTCCTAGCTGGGTTGAACCTCTACCACTGCACCAACACTTGTCCTGGGTTGAACCTCTATCCTGCAACCAAACACCTTGCCAGCTGGTTGAACCTCTACCACTGCCAACACCGAACACCTTGTCCTGGGTTGAAACCTTCTATCACTGCACAACACCTTGTCTAGCCTGGGTTGAACCTCTACCACTGCACCGACGACCTTGTCCTGTTGAACCTCTACCACTGCACCAAACACCTGTCCAGCTGGGTTTGAACCTCTAACACTGCCCAAACACCTTGTCTAATCTGGGTTTGAAACCTCTACCATGCACCAAACACCTTGTCTAGCTGGTTTGAACCTCTACCACTGCCCACCAAACACTTGTCCCTAGCTGGGTTGAACCTCTACCACTGCACCAAACACCTGTCCTAGCTGGGTTGAACCTCTACCACCTGCACCAAACACCCTGTCCTAGCTGGGTTGAACCTCTACCACTGCCCAAACACCCTGTCCTAGCTGGGTTGCACCTCTACCACTGCACCAAAACACCCTGTCCTAGTTGGGTTGAACCTCTAACCACTGCACCAAACACCTGTCCTACCGCCTGGTTTGAAACCTCTAGCTACTGCACCAACACCGCTGTCCTAAGCTGGTTTGAAACCTCTACCGACTGCACCAATACCTGTCCTAGGCTGGGTTGAACCTCCCACTGCAAACACCTGTCCTGGTTGAACCCTCTACCCAACTGCAAACACCTGCTAGCTGGGTGAACCTCTACCACTGCACAAACACCCTGTCCTAGCTGGTTTGAACCTCTACCACTGCACCACAGCTGTCCTGGTTGAACCTCTTCCACTCTCAAACCTGTTCCTAGCTGGGTTAACCGCTACCACTGCCACTAAAACACCTTTCCTAGCTGAACCTCACCATGCACCAAATACCTTGTCCTACTGGTTGAACCTACACTCACCAAATCACTTGTCCTGGGTGGAAACCTCTACCACTGCACCAAATACCTGCCTAGCTGGTTGAACCTCTACCTACTTGCACAAAACTATGTCCTAGCTGTGGTTGAAAACCTCTATCCACTCAACACCTTGTCCTAGCTGGGTTGAACATCTAACCACTGCAACACCTTGTCCCTGGGGTTGAACCTCTACCACTGCACGAACACCTTGTCCTGGCGGGTTGAACCTCTACCACTGCACCAACACCTTGTCCTAGCTGGTTTTTAACCTCTACACCTGCACCAAACACCCTGACCTCTACCACTGCACCAAACACCCTGTCCTGGGTTGAAGTCGAAGTCCTGACACGCTCACACAAATTTTATGAAGATAGAAGTGCATGGGGGTCTGAATATACCAATACACTGTTGGAACTTAATTTCAGAGTCTACCATTCACATTGTCAGCATGTCTGGTTTCATACACGTACCATAACCACTGTCTGGTGTAATATCATTGTCGCCCAGTGTCTTGTACTAAGGTCATATCACTTTTACTTTGCTGTTATATGACATTCATTGATTCATACTGTTACAGATGTTTGAATGTCTTGTACTGTTACGATTAAATTCTCAAAACCATTACCAGGACATAGTGTCTGTACTGTTACCATAATGTCTTGTACCGTTACCATTAATAGGAAGTACCGTATAAGTAGAATTTTTAGCAAGACACAAATTTAGCATGTTCTCCATAAAAAGTGGTATTTTATTTTAGCGGTAAATAATTTTAGCGATTTTATAATCTATTACTTTGAAAAGCCCTATCAATATTACTTGTAATGATTTGTTAGCGATATCTAATTTTAGCGATCTCAAAGTCCTCGTTAATAATGCCAAAATTATATCCTCGCTAAAATTTCTACTTATACGGTATAATTTTTCATTATCCTTCAGAATTATTGCTCTAAGGCTGGTCACGTGAAGGGAGGTAATTTGTGATGTCTCCCTTTAGATGACAATTTGCACAAAAATATGTTACAAAATGTTTACTCTTGACGTTATGTTTTTGCCTCATTCTATTATGACGTCACAGTCAAAAGCTTTCCATCTCATTTTTGTAGCAAAAGTTGTTATGATCTTGACGTTTTATTTTAAAAAATCAAGTCAAGAAATGGTTTTTTTTCTTTACTTTTTAGATTCTTCAGGACAATAAAACTATTATGGACTGTTTAGCAGGGAGACATCACAAATTATCTGGTCTTAGTAGGGTTATCACCCTTGGGTGCATAGGCACCCTCGGGTGATAACCCTACTTCGACATGATAACAGTTATATCAGCTCTTTCTAATTCTTTTCAAAATGTGCTAATTTTCAACATAACATCCGCAAATCATTTTTCATTTGTACACGATGCATTTGTAATGAATGTCTGAACTAAATAAAATCTAAAACCTTGAAAAGGATTTTCCAAAAAGAACTCAATATAAAAGTAAATACACTTTCCTGTGCATCATGCAATTGTTTGAAATGAATTTAAAATCTCAAAAACTTTTACCTGTAAAATGGTCGCAACTAAAGACTTCTGGGGAAAAAAATGTCATGGAAATCTCATCCACTACACATACACCGCGATCAGAATTTTTATCCGAAGTCATCAAACCTGTAAAATCGGAATTAGATCTGAGGGATAAGCTTATTCTGCTAGGACTACAGAACAGAAAGACAGCATTGATGTCTGGGCCCAGTCATTCAACAAGGTATACAATGCAAGATGAATGGGACATCCCTAGATTTCTTGTCAACAAATATCTGACACCCAAAGTTAGAAAGGTAGGCAATTAAAGCTTGTACCTGGAGGTTTCCTAGACAAAATCCAACTACATAACATCTGCAAAACTCTGACACAATCGTCTTTTGTGGGATTTATGGCTTGGCATCTCCCCGCAATCTACTGTTTATCTACAATGATGGGAAAAAGAATAAATTTTGAATTATGCATTACTTGATAATAAAAGAAACTTTCCTAAACTTTCATGACTTTATGTCATAAGAGAGGCCTAGGAGTTTGTTCACATTCAAATTTAATGGAATATTTTTGATCATTCATGATATATCTTTAGACTACGTATTGATGCTTCACTGTAACATGCTATATGATGGTACAAATTTTGATTTTGAGCACGATTTTAGTTCAGTGAATGTTGTAAGTAATATATAATAAATTCAATGCTTTGATTCCAAATTCTGATATTTTATTCATTGTTTACCGGTACCTAATACCTGATGCAGAAGATGAGGTAATTCAACTAAACATGTCTTACAAGTGCATCAAAATTTTGAGTAGAACTAGAACACATTTTATTGGATCAATTTTCAAATTTAAAATTGTTCTTCCAACAATTGTCAAGGCTGACTGGGTATTTCATGTGCTGAATCTGATGGAATTCATGTTTATGTCATTTAAAATCAACATTTTGATGCTTTAATGGTACTGTAGCGGTCAGTCGGGTTCAATCTCCGGTGGTCAGATAGCTCAGTTGGTAGAGCACCTGACTAGAGATTCAGGGGACCCAGGTTTGAATCCCAGTCTGGTCCATTGCATTTTCACCCTTCCTGCTATATTTGGTGCCATTGACCACCCCTGGAATTGCAGGTGAAAGTCCTGCCCTGCCAGGGGCAAAGAACCTGGGTTGTGTGTCTTCGGGGACAAAGACATTTTAAGGAGGGAGGAGTGTAGTGGTCAGTTGGGTTCGATCTCCGGTGGCCAGATAGCTAAGTTGGTAGAGCACCTGAATAGAGATTCAGGGGGCCCGGGTTCGAATCCTGGTCTGGTCCATTACATTTTCTTCTTTCTGTTACAGTACTATATATACATACCTATACAGAAAAAAAAAAATTGTATGCATAATATAGATCATTTTTAATATACATGTACATGCATATACATAGAAAGCCACAAGCAGTCTTGGTCTATTCAGCTTAGGTGTTTATAATATTTACTCAGCATGCATGCTCTGGGTCTAAAGGGATGCTAATTTTATACGTTAGTTACTGAAATACACTAAGTTAGTTACTGAAATACACAGGGAAAATATAAGTGGGAACCCTTGATTAGACAACACCAGAATATTTGCTATCAAAATGAATACTGAAATTGCAAATTAATTCAATTACATTTAAAAAAAAATTCTCAACTTTTTAAAAAAATAAGTAGTACAGTGCTTTAGTATATGGAACAACAAAATATTCAGATCTTACATGTCTTATCATTCTGCTGCATTTATACTCTCATTATGCAAATATTCAAAATGTTTTTTCATAATATATTCTGAATACTCTTTTTAAAATTGGCATGTACAATGTCAATTCAATGGCATGACGCAGCCGATGAAATCATTTTGAAGTCTATTCGACTACCCATCGTGAGCTGCTTTAGAATAATTTTGCATAATTCATAAAAACATCAACATCTAGACGAATGTACTCTATATTTTATTATTCATAATGTTGGACTTCTAGAATGAAGGAATTTTGATCATTTAAGTTTCATCATATTGATTTATCAGCTGATCAAGTGGTAGTGGACATGTATAGGTAACTCTCCCTGCTTCAAGATTTAAGAATGCCAATAACTGTCAGCTTTTTGTTTTAAATGTCAAAATGCCTCAATTATTTAAAACTCATTGGCCATATATTTTCTTCTTTATTTGATAAGTTGGTTTACTTACTTGTTACTAAATACAAACTGTTAACATTGTGAAAGAACATACTTTTTTCTTCCTGTGTAATGGACAATCAACACGCAAATATCTTCTATACAATTTTTTTAAGTTATGTGATTCAGATTCCTTTGTTTTTTCTGATCAGTATCTGTACCATTTTTCACAACTTCATATCTGCCTCCTTCTATTCTTATGTCATGTCTGGTTACTGTCTTTCCCAATAGTGTGCATGTCAATTTGCGTGATCAAAAGTGCAATTTTTTGGACAATGTAACATGCATTCAAATTTCAACAAACGTTAAAACTAGTGGCATAGCATGGTCATCTTTACTAACAACGTTAGCACTTACAAAGCAATGTGACGTAACAATAGCGTTAGCGTAATACGTGACGTTAATCCATGACATGTTGGCTGAAAAACAATGTCGAGCATTTCGGGTCTTTTTCTATACTAAACAAGAAAAGTCTAGAGGATTACGAGTAACCGGGAATTAGTTCTCAAAGCAGGGATTAGTTCATATGACTAACGCCCGGGGATTAGTCCTGCAACGGCAATTTCCAGGGAATTAGCCACATCTAACCACCTAATTTTATATCGTGAAAAATCAGTCTTATTTAAAATGATGACTTCTGTTCATCAGTATTAATTTTGCAGTATTTATTTGATATTCAAGATGTTAATGTTTTGTTCCCCTTTTGGTTATATCTGTAACAAAACCAGATAATCAGTATAAACATGTATATAAGCTTTCTAAATACTTGCAGAGCAGTACTCGATTTACATAAATTTTCTATCTATTAATTCAAAAATTGTTATTCTTCACAAATATTTCATTTTTAAAAGTATATTGCATTCAATTCATTATTGTCATAATCTTTTACAAAGATTATGACAAAAATGAATTGATGCAAAATATCGATGTAAATATTAAATCACTCGAATTCTATACCCCCACATAACTTATCCAATGCTTTATTCTCAGTTACAGGCTTTCAATAATATAGGCTACCTATTTATTACAAGGAAGGTCGGATTTGAGTTCTTAATCAGAAATGTAAATATGTTTTCCCACTGAATAACACAGCTAGGTAGTAGTGTATCATTTTGAATTCATTGTCAGATGTTGGTATGAAAAGATGTCAAACATAGGGAATCAATGTACATTCAACATTACTGAACTCCAAGTTAGATGAAAGAACTAGTGGGAGGATCATTGCCCTTGTGGCCCTACATTCAATCCTCGGCTTTTATGCCTGCACAAGAGCTGAAACTCCAAGGGTGATAGGATTGCTTTAGAACATGCAATGAATAAAAAATTCAATTTCAAATTTGTTTACATTCGTGTTCACTTGTCATTAAAATTTCTAAATCATTCAAGTATCTGTACCCAAAAAGAAACTAGATCAGTAACAAAATAATGGGTAGGTCTTAGATACGCAAGAGCTCCGCGACATCCTTTCTGTTTACACACTTTATAATTCATATTAAATGCGATTACTAAGCTTTCAAATTAGTTATATTGTGCATGGAAGATGCAGTCTCATTTAGTTTTCATGTTGAAGTGTTTGTGTTTTACATCCTTTCTAGATATTTTCACTTATATCTGTTTATTGTACATGAGGCAGAAGTGGACTGTTTTGTGTCCTTTAGCATTGACTCCTATACTGCCCCTTGTTGGTGTATCAGACATATATTGCATTCATAGGGGATAACGATACTACCACTGACTAGTCACAGTGTATTAATTAACTTGTGTATTGTCTGTATTTGTATTAACGATTATATATGTTACATGTTTATGCCCATTTGGGCCCTGATTTGGTAAATAAATACTACTACTACTATTTTCACTCATATATTGAAACATCACCAGCTGTACGTAGGTGAAGTACCACAATTTGACAAATTTAGACCAAGTTAGTTGGTTGTATATTGTTGTAACTTTTACGTCCCTCTCGAGAATATTTCACTCATATCAGCAGTACGTAGGTGAAGTACCACAAATTTTAGACCCATGTTTAGCACTAAGGGTCATAGCAGTGGGGGGTCTTAACGCACCATCACCTGTTGTGACACGGTTCCTCCATTTTACAATCTGAATGTCCCGCGACTGTAAAAGCCGGACGTTTGGGGAATCAAAACACTCCCTTCTATGGCCTTGACACAATATTGCACAAGCGGGGCTCACAACCTTCCGGTCATGAGGCAAATGCTATGCCACTGAACAACTGCTGATCGAAACCTCGATCGGTTTCATATGTTAAATTGTATTCGCATTTCGTTTTGTTCTCAAAAAAAAAAACAAAAAAAAACACGGAAAGGTATCGATAGCCTAAAGCACAGGCGCTTGTTTCATAAACTTTGCAAAGTACACATATAGCATACTTTGCAACGTTTATGAAACAAGCGCCGATGGTATGTCGGTTAAAAGCTCTCTGGAGCTTGTGCTGTATTTGTTGCTTTTGCATACCGACTTTAAATAAATCTTATCCTATGAAGCTGAAGAGTTGAGGGGAGGGGGGGGGGTGTCGAACGATGTACATAAGCATGTTTAAGTAGTATACAGCAACCATGAAAATCAATATAATATATCTTAACATTAATCCGTCCGTCTCAACAAACCTCTTTTCCCATTTTTTGTTAATTTTCAAGTTTAAAGTTGTGAAAAAGTAAAACTTCGTTACACCTCGACTCTTAGCTGATCTCCGAGCCCGACGTAATTGACTTTCGCGCGCTCCCCACCCTCCGCTGGCAATCTTTGGGAATAAGATAGATGGTGGCAAAAATTACGTTTATTTATCCCTTTACTTCCACAGTACTTAATGCTGGTGTCCTCTGGAGATGTGCAATAAGTTTTGAAATTTTCATTTTCATCTTGAGGGATCGAAAAACGACGTTTTCTGCAAAAGGCTAATTGTCTGGTTTCTAGAACTCATCTTCAATTTTACATTATATAGTATATACAGTAGACAAGATGTAGATGTGTGCAATAAGGGACCGGTACAAGGTGCTCTCTCTCTCTCTCTCTCTCTCTCTCTCTCTCTCTCTCTCTCTCTCTCTCTCTCTCTCTCTCTCTTGAAAAGACTCCATTTTTTTCAACACTGATAGATATGCAGCAATATTTTTTTAATGACCCCCTAACGCCTACATGTGTGCATTATAAGGACCCCATTGGAAATAAGCCCTTTGAGCTTTATGGGTTATCCTTGGTATATACGTACGATCTATGTATATACTGAAAAAAGATTTATTATTATTTTACAAATGAATCAATAAAAAAATACCAGAAAGTATTTCAAACTTTTAATACTCAAATCCAACAATTTATCTATTTTACAAACAATAGTACTGTCAAGTTGAATGCATGCTTTATTTCATGTCCAAGTTGAGTATACTATATTTTCAAACACTTTGCAAAATGCCGGACCTGTGGAATTTTTAAGTATTAGGAAATATTAATGTACATTAAAAATTACAAAATAAGTACTCAGAATAAATTAAACTGCAACAATAACATATTTACTAAGGAGCAGGCCTACGAAGGGTGAAAATCGGCCCTGTGAACATGATAGTCTATGTATGATACTTTATCAGGGTGGTAAAATTTTTGGAGTTTCCACTGGTGTACCTAAGATCTACTGCCTCATACATCAACTCGAGTTTGATAACTTCATGTTCAACGCCAAACACACAGACCTGCAAGTTGTGGCACGGCTATGGGAACACAAATGGCACCAGCTAACGTCAACGTCTTTTTTTAGGAGATTGGCACGTAACATCCTACATTATTCACCAATTTTAAAAACCTTTAAAATGGCTACACTTCATATATACATGTATATCATTGAGATGAAGTGGGTTGACGATCGTAAGGCCTTAACGACTTTTATATGAAGATTGTAAACTCGTTCCTATATTCCATTAAGTTCACTGTTGAAATTGAATACGTTTTGGTTGCCATAGCCGCATTCAGAAGGATAGAAAACAGTTCAACCCGCCGACTATGCCATCCAGTTATTTTTCAAAGTGTACACAGGCCTAAAGGTTTGCTCACCTTAATCCGCCTACTTTCCAAATGCAGGGGTGAATCCCTGTCAAATAGAGGATATTATCCGTGGAAGGTAAAGTCCGCAATTAATGAAATCAAGGTCATAACCAGGGGGTGTACTGGGTGCAAGTGCACTCCCCATTTTGAAATGAAAATGCTAAAACCTTCCAGCTTTCGGGGGGTTTCGCCGCTGGGAGCCTAAAGCGGCCAACAGACCCGGCGAAAATGCTAAAATCTCTCAGCTCTGGGGTCTTCGCCCCCTGGACCCTCGATCACCTGGACAATTTCTGGAACATATAGGGGCCTGACTAGCATGCAGCCTTCAGACCCTTTGCTTTAGTCTTGTGCACCCCTCAATTTAATAGATATTCTTGGGAATGTCTTATCCCCCCCCCCCCTTTTCAGGGCCGTGACAATGAATTTCCATTTGGGGGTGCACAAGACTAGGGGCGAGGGGTCTGGAGATACTTATAGGCCTCAAGCTGCTCCAGGGTTGGCCCTGGTAGGGGGTCCAAGGGGTGAAGCCCCCGAAAGCTGAGGGGTTTTAGCATTTTCATTGAGTCTGGGATTCGCGCCCCCAGCGGGTCCGGGACGGGCTCTGGTAGTAGGTCTAGGGGAGCGAAGCCCCTTGGAAGATGATTTAATTTTAAAATGAGAGAGAGAGCGTTAAAATTAGAGAGGAAGCAGATTGGAGAGATCAAAATATTATTAATTCAGGCCTAATGTCCTTTGACATTTCATCAATGGAGAGCGAGAATATATAAGAAGGACATATAAAAAAAATAATAAATCTGTGCAAGCAGTAACCCTTTTTTCAGCATTTTATGAAAATGTGTACATATTTTTTTCCAATAGCATAGTTTCTGAAAGAATAAGGTATAGAAGAGGAAGTTAAGTAAGGGTACACCTAACTGATCCTCTGGATATCATGACGAATCATCGGACAGAATTTTCTTTGACTTTTGGGGGCGTTATAAGTGCGACATTTCCCGGAAATAATGGCAATATTGCTATTCTTATGCCCGTGCTGTATTGGTTATATATACTTGTGACGATCAGCATGGTATTTATATATATCAACTATATTGCGACATTTTGACAAAATATATCGATGAAATCTGGTCAATACGTCCTGTCTGTGGTGTTTTCCAAACTAAATATGTCAGGACGTGATGATGTTATTGTGTTTTCTATAAAATGTCGGAAAACAACGAGTTTATGAGATGAAATATATAACATCATTAAAACCGTCTACATATTGAAATGTACTCAAAAGTACACTTCAAAAAATCACTTAAAGGCATATTGTCTAACAGCACTGTATGTCAATGTATGCAAATTGTGTTGTGTCTGTTTCACTGTGTCAAGTTCATGCACGGTGCTTCGTCAATGTATACTTTTTTGGTGCACTTGTTTTATCTCACGCAGGTGAAACCTTATCTTGTTGCACCTTTGGGGGGCCTTAATTTGCGTCAATCAAAGAATCATGAAATATGAGAGAATTGAAATGTGGTCATAACGCACCGTTCGTTATCATGTATCATAATTCTAATGGTATATTTTTCTTAATATAGAAGGATCAGCAGTACCCATATAGATAAATAACAGACACCATTATCTCTATAGTGGTATTTGGGAAACACGATACTGGAGAAAGCAAACTGCACTATGCAACCTGTACGTAGTATCCTCATACCGGCAAAAACACAAGTATCAGTTATGTTGATAATTCATTATTGTATATTTTACATACAATCATACAAAATAGAATGGTGTGGGGTCTGTGTTTTTTCTGCTACTCTTATTGATTATGGCGTAGTACCACAATTTAAAAAGTGTGCCCCCTCCCCCCACTTTCAGTGGATTTTTTTTTGCTTGTGACATAATTTTTTAAAGGCAATATTGTCTTAACACATTTGTATTTTTTTTGATCAGCAGTCATTAAATAAATGCGTATTGACGTTAAAAACGCTTCATTAACAGTCGATGTCAAAAAAATGGTAAATTCGTAAAAAATAAACTCGAATATAATGTCTGTTCATCTCGTGAATGTCTCTTGGTCTGCCCAGAGAACTGATTAATTATCGAATATACCAAGATTCTGATGACGTTTTCCGATAGAATTGTCGAGAACCGTAGAAGACGACGTCACAATGCTACGTAGGCACAGCAAGGCCTCTGAACAGTTGAAGAAAAATTACACACATTCTAATTCTTAGCTATTCTTTTTATGCACACTGCTGTATTATTTTTTTTTAACTTCCTAGTTATATGTATTTTGAAAACTGAATTTTCATTGTGCTGTTAGTCATTTGGAGAAATTTTTGTCAGTCTGAGCCCCTTGGTCAACTCTGCGTGTTGAGCAAGCGCGAATAGCTTTTGCCGAAACGAGTTCAACTAGTGTTTCATATGAATAAAGGCGGGCCTAAATTCGAATTTTTGTCCTTCCCCCCGACAAGATATTCATACGAAAACTGTATCTTTTATTCAGTTTTGGAGTAAGAATAAACAGTAAAGTATATCATTATTCCGTACAATATTAAGAGGCTGTCAGCACAAGCATTGAGCTTTTCCCTTAAATTTTGGAATTTCCAAGAAAAGATATCATTTGATTGATAGTGATCAGCCATTTTATAGAATATAACTGTGTCCGATAAAGAAGTAAATAAGCGTTTGAATTATTTCTTTCCCTCATTCTGTTTCTATGCTTAACTATACAATATATAATGCTACTCACGGTCATATAGTATCATTTATTGAAAATCTTATTTTATAAATATAATTGACTAGCTTAATCCTCATTTTGTTAAAAATCTCGATGAGACTTTATAGGCCGATAAATGCACTGATAAGAATAATCTATTTTGACTCAATTGACCACTTGAATGCTGTTCAACTATTAATCTATATTTTTTATCTCAATTACAGGCCTACGAAAAATTGCGAAAAAGTGTCCCTATCCAAGTATTGTGCGCATAATCAACGTAGGCCCTATATCTTTATATTTGCTAAATACTGGTTTATCAAAGCAGATATTTGTGTAAAAAATGTTGTATTTAAAGATATTAGTTTTACAAATGTTAATAGAAATGGGTGTTTTTATATGGACTAGCAAACATTACAGACGTGTAATGGGGACTTGAGGAATGTTTTGTCCAAGTTATTCTGGCGCAAACTCTGATAATTCTTATGTGCGTCACAATTTGATATATTTAACGTCGATGATATGTTGAA
This sequence comes from Ostrea lurida, assembly GCA_903981925.1. Classification (NCBI taxonomy): domain Eukaryota; kingdom Metazoa; phylum Mollusca; class Bivalvia; order Ostreida; family Ostreidae; genus Ostrea; species Ostrea lurida. The sequence continues at coordinate 14,328 of CAJDSM010084506.1, forward strand.
TTTATTGTTGACGTCACCAATGCCACGCCAACGGGGACATTTGGCGTAATTCCATTTCTTTACAATGTAAAATTATAGCTGCAATAATGGTAGCCCTCTCCTTTTTGTTTTCGGGGGTGCGGGGGGGTCAAGAAATAAATAAAAATAAAAACAGAGGAGGGCTACATTTATTGCCAGCTACGTGAAACTTTGGTTAAATTAAAATATTTTCACAAGTGGACATGTACTTACCGCTTTCAAGTTCTGCATAAAATTAAAATAAATAATCCAACAACAAACATCTTCTCCATTAAAGGAGGCTATAAGACATGTGTGACAGGTGCTTATATTTGAATTTACGCTACACAATTAAATTCACACTGCTATATTAACGCCACAAAGTCTACTATTTTTCAACAGAAAGTGAATGAGTAAGAAAGTGAAGTTTGAACGTACATGTAGTATATGACTGATGATTACATTGTAACCTTCCAGAGTAGCGAAAGTATAATAAATTTTGATAAGCAATAAAGACTGACAACCCCCCCCCCCCCTCCCCACCTCAAGAATTTCAGCAAAAATTAAAAGTTGGCACAAGCGGGTAGAACACGTAAAATTGTAGGAAATGTAAATAAATAAAATATTTTTATGAAACGGCCAAAATTCTTAAATTTTGGGAAAACGAAATACTCATACGGCGACCACCAACATTACTGCATTTCTAGAGAGCTCAGTGAAAGCCTTCTTTATTGCCTGATATATAAACAAAGCTATTGTAAGAAAAATAATTTGCCGTAGAAAGTTAGCTTATTGTAAGGATAAGAATATCTTTTAAAGAAAAGGTTAAATGTTAAACTCTTGATACAACTCTTCTTGGGCCGTCAGTGACCGGCACGTTTTGTTTTTTGAAATTCCATGAAGAGAGAGAGACGAGAAGAGAGAGAGAGAGAGAGAGAGAGAGAGAAAGAGGAGGAGAGAGGGGGGGGGGGAGATGTTGTGTACGGCTGCGCTTGCCATGGACTTGAATTTGTCCTGGATTTTGTTAAAAATTACTTTTTATTTTATGACTTTGTGAGAGGGAAAAAAAATCATGTATAGAATGTCAGAGACCTACAAAATTGAGGTGCCTCTTTCACAGTAAGCGACTGACGTAGACGTTATACAATCTTTCATGCAACAAAGGTTGAGAGGATGGTATGAGTTGGTTTTTTTTTTCAAAGCAACTGTTTTTACGGAACAGACGCTCTAAAATAATTACGGCCACTCAATACCCTCATTTTGACAATTAACGATGCGCCATTATATCGCACATTCGAATATCTACAGTAAGTTTCAACAAAAGAAATATCAAATCTGCTAAAACTTTCATGTAGAAAATGTCACGCTCGTGCTGAAATTAACATAATTAGTTATATGGATTTCTTGGCAGGGTATATGCGACTCATATTCCCTGTCAAAGTTTATTATTCTCCGAGCCGTCAGGCGAGGAGAATATATACTATTTGACAGGGAATATGAGTCCATATACCTGCCAAGAATCCCATATAACGATATGTACTACTGCAGAGCAATCAATGGTGAAAATCGAACAATCAAAAGAGAGAGGCAGAGCCTCTGCCAAAAAAAAAAAAAGAAAAGTTGAGTGAATAAAATCTTCGTTCATTGCAACATTTATCTAGTATTTAACGAATAACTTTGAAAGCAAGAGCAATTGTATTTATTTATTGAATTTCAACATTGAATTTAATCGTTGTACAAAAGTTGTGAAATCTAGGCATGTTGCGTTTATATATTAGCCTAAACCAAAATAGTTGCAGCCGCCTTTGAACGTTAACTATGACGTCACAACGGGTAAACTTGTTTACAAACACGCAAACCGTTATGTTGTTATTAGTCATTAGCGGAGTTTTTGGGTAATAATATTATCAAAGTAAGTAAATGTATTTACAAATAATTTTTGAAAATATTCAAACTATAAAGGTGGATAAATGCAAATATATATAACGATTCCTTAACCGAAGCGGTTAATCTATGGAAGCCATTTGTTGGTATCCCATCTATTCTTGACAGGGTATATGGCCTCATGTACACGGCTTGTCGTCCAATAAAAAATGCCTAACATTTTTTCTCTGCAAGTCGTACATTAATTATTATATACCTGCATAAATTAAAGACGTTTTCAGCTATTTGTATACATACCATAATCGATACATGATTAACAATTACAACATTTTAATTTCCAATCTTTATTATTGAACACATAATGTTTTACTGTTGCATGAGAGGGCAACGCAACACATTAACTCGCCTCTCCTATTTTATTTTTACAGAGAGAGACGAGAGAGAGAGAGAGAGAGAGAGAGTAGCAGAAATAACTTAGCAGACCGCCCATTTAAATTTGAGTGGCCGCCACATAAATAAGTGGGGGCCGCCACTTAAAATTTATTTGGCAGCTGCCAGATAATATATAAGTGGCGGCCGCCCAGTTTACATTGTAAATTAAATGGCAGCCGCCAATAATATTCAATCAAGATTCCGGGGACATAAAAAAATGTAGAAAAGGGGACTTCGATCTGCATGATGAATTATATACATTGTATGCTGAATGGGGTATCTGTGTCTTGTAGTGACTAGTCACATTTACTTGCTTATTTTTTCTCTCTACTTATTTTTCAGTTTATTATTTTTAAAGTTTACAATTTTCATGCTGAACAATTTCGTCTACAAAAAAACTTGTCCTTGCAGTCACCTTATTGTAAATATTGGTTGCTATGCATGTTGCTTAGATGCTTATTATAGTTTTCTGAGGCATCCATGTTCATAATTTAAAAAGTCATTGATAATAATAAATTCATTGTGATATCTTTTTTCTTCAAACGTAGTATTCAGATGGTTAAAAGAAGGATTGCCAAAGCAATGACTTTGGTTGCCAAGCAATAATTTTGGTTGCTAGGGATTTTTTTTTAAAAATTAATCGTACAGGTAATTTTCAAAGCAATTTGACTATGAAAAGTACGTATTTGAACATATTTTATTGTAGTATGCCATGTTTAAAAAGAGATGATGCTGCTTTGAAAATTAAATGGCACACCATTTCTTGATAAAATACACCATAGTTTGTGCATTATTTTTTTCTTTTTAAAAGCAAAAAAGCTACCCATTTTTATTTTTTAAAAAAATGATATTATGGTATTATATTACAGGAAAACTGAAGCCATTAGTGTCTTTCTCGTTGCGCTTTTTGGGGGGACACAATAATGGAAAACACTATTTATTATCTTTTTCTAAGGTTCTACAACCATGTCTGAATATAACGTTACCATAGCAACCAAATTTTTGTGGGCATCACATTTTCAACATTTATTTCTTAGTTCAACACATTATATATTTTGATATAAAACTGATATAATTATAAATTATTTGTTCATTGAGTAAAGATTGAAGACTTATAAGACAACTTGTTTTCATCATGTTATATGCATAAAATTCATTGAAATGAAAGGCTGTTGTCATGGAAACAGAAAAATATATTTAGATATTTCTAAAATATCAATAATATTCTTTTTATGAGTGTTTTTATACAAAAACAAAACTATATAGGACAATTTTAGACAAAATTAATTTTTTCAGTTTCCATGCTAAGCTCAATGATTGATGCACAAGCCTCTTAATTTAATATCATCATAATCTTACGATTCTCAATGCATTCTAAGTGAATAAAATAAAAATACATTGAGATTT
>CAJDSM010084533.1:0-12658 GCA_903981925.1 Ostrea lurida
CCATCCCTCTGACAACAGAACATAGTCCCTCCGTGTACGAGGAGAGAATCCGGATACAGAAAGCAGGAGGCCACGTCAAGTAAGAAAAACCTATCCTAATTCTGAATTTTACAGGAATTCTGAATATTTTTATTCTTTAGTTCTGTTTTAAAAATAGTTTTAACTGAGAAATGTAGTGTAGCTTTATGAGTGTCCACACTTGGTAGACAGTGATGACAAGACAGAAAAATTAATACCCATAAAATCCTTATTTTGTTTGATTAGTGGCACTGGAGTTCTGTAGTTACATGGGGATTTAAGTGCTTCGCCCTTTTGAAAGGGGGACCTGGTTGCTTCCGCCGAGTTTGACACCTCACAAATTTGGAGATGGTTCAGTATAAGTAATGGAAGCACGTGTCTCTTTAAGGGTATCACAAACACCCAAACGCGATGATGCTGGATATCAAAAATGATTTAGAGGTAATGAGAATTGTGCCTCAGTTGGACTGAGAGGCGCGTTTCTTGAGACCAAAGAAGGTAACAAGTGTAATCAAGTAGTACTAGAAATATAGATAGACAAAATGTGAAAAGTGTACACACGAGTAACGGATAGTAACAGACGGACAGACAGACGAGACTGGAATACGGACACGACACAAAAGGCGATCAGACAGAATAATGTAATATGCCATTCACTTAGACATAGTATAGGATAACCGAGTATCGAGTAAATATTCAGAGGTAGCGTAATAAAATACTGTATTCAATGAAATCCTCCTCTATAGTACGGATTTAAACTGTAAGAGTCATTCAGGTATAAAAGAGAATTGATTCCATATAATATACACAGATAGGTAACTGTATCTACCCGTAATGACCTTTCCACACCTAATGTGCTAACAGTGGGTAACATAGTGTAAGCAGAATTTATATCAGTATGAAGATTAGTAACATTTAGATAGTAAAAGGGACTGTATTCTAGCACCAAATAACCACTATATAATATCAAGACCAGTGTAACTATGGTTAAAAAATCAGTAATAAACTTATTAGGTCTATATCAGTGAGACAGCGCCTAACTGTATCAGTATAAATATGTACAAGCCATGGATAGATTTAATTAAAAGCATGGCTTTTATTGATCATGAGGTGAAAGGTTACCAAATACAGATATTTTGTTTGGCAGCAAAAACTGGAAAAGGATATTAAATCTCCTAATATTTATTATTATATTCACAAGAAATTCATTTTTACATAGATTTTCAAAGTTTTCAGGATGCGAAAATATCGTATTTGTAAAATAATTCTGTGTTTCTATGTAGCATTAATGGATAAACTGGATGTTTACTGAAATTATGCTTTGCCAATAAATACATCAATATAAGTATAAAAGGCTAACAAATGATGAGTGATTGACTCTGTATGATTTATATTCCCAGATTTATTGTCTTGGCGTGCGATGGACTGTGGAAATGTTTTTCCTTCACTGAATGCACTCGCTTCACGAACAGCATTTTACAGGTATGAAAGAGTTCAAAGTTTACAATATGATGAATTTCATGATTTTAGTAGAGGTCATGAATTCCATAATAAGATTTTTGGTTGAAGTAATGTATTTTTTAATTTTAGTGAATGTCATCATTTCATGATTTTGTTGATGTCATGAATTTCTTCATTTATATTGATTTCATTAGGCTAAGTTTTAAATTTTAATTATAGTTCAGGTCACTTCATCAATACAACATGTATGTACATAGTTTGTTCGAAAGTAAGGTGGAAAATATTTAAAGATTACTTCTGACTTCATCTGTTAAACCTCAAGTGGAGAGAAAATTCATTTTATCAGTACTATAATTCATGTGTAGTATTAGTTTACTGTCTTAAACGAGGATCACAAAGTAAACCTTTTCATATTTATAAGCAGAATATTGAAACCTCAGAAAAAACAACATCAGATCTGTAATTTATATTTCAGTACAATATTTATCTTAGCTTAATGATGAATTAATTATGACACTTAATTAACAGGAGGAGAGCATTTCGGAGACAGATGATAGGACAGCCACGGAGGTTCGTTGTGTGACCGCTTGTCAGAAATTAGCTAACGAAGCTGTACTTAGACTCAGTGCAGATAATGTGACTGTGGTTTTAATCTCTATTGCTAAAACGTGAGGCAGCTAGGGAGGAAAAGTTTCAATATGTCAAAGAGTTGCAGCTGTTGACCACTTTTCTTCATTTCAAAAATGCAAAGGAGGCCACGCAGAGGAATCCCTGACAGGCACAACGCCGCCAATGGAAGGCGGGAAAGTGATAGATTACCCGATGAGATGGTGCACCTTTTCATGTGATCGATACCTTAGCATACACGTCAATTACGGCGATGGAAAAGATGCACATCAAGCATAAGGGTGGATAATCAGATTAAGAAATTAGACTGTTAAATAACTAACGGCTAACGCTTAAAGATTGAATATAATATAAGTTATCCAAATGGAAAACTAAAGGAATAACGAATCAAGTACAGAGTATTATCGGTGAGAACTTTTACTGTACCCCTTCATATCATAGTTCCTCGGGGCTCATTATGTACCTAGAAGAGGATAAAAATTGATCAGGTCTTCGAGGTTCACCTACATAACTATTAGTCCTACAAGAGGCTACTGTATCAGTATAATCCACAGGTATGTAAGTTCTGTATCATCTACAGCCAAAGAACTGAGGTAGGAGATTACGAAAGCCTGAAAAAACTGGTGTCAGACAAGTAAATACCTAATTGCAAAACCGGGTTCCACACGCTCAGGATCTGGAGTATTAAACAGTCACTTACACAAAGAGCCCACAAAGGTTATAGGGAAAGGCTGGAAGTGATTATTCTTCAATTGCCCTATTACCAGTTACCCACGGTAATTCTGACATGTATTTGATGCAATACCACACTTGACAGGTAACCTGATCAGGTATATAAATATATTTCAAACAGTAAAGGAGATATTATGGGGACAGGACTTGATTTCATGTTAATTCAACCCAGCTTAATGTTGAATGATCAATGTGAAAAAATGTACAAAATGCGTCAGCTAGGTGAGCTAAACTGATCCACGTCTAGTCCAGTTCCTTAACGGGTGCTCTTTGCTAAGACATAAGAACTCGGATAGTACTGCGAGTCTCTTTCTGTCCCACCAGCCTGGGAGTATTAAGTTTAACATTGTTCTTTTCTGACCCCAAATATGAGCAGTGGTAAACGGATGAATTACACGGGAATAAGCCATGAAAAGTGTCCGAACTATTGAACAAGACCCAAGGTAATTCGATCATCAACCAAGGTGTGGTAAAATATTACAAGACAGTACACCTAGATATCAGCCCAATTATGGTAGGCGGGAAAATTGAAATTGAGTTACCAACTGACAGTTGTGTACCCCTACTTACGTATCAGTTTATGCAACTGGATAATTCCGTTTTGAAATGCACATCTTCAAAGATAAAGGAGATATTGGGATTTTATAACCCTATCGTTGATGTCAAATTGTGAAACACAAATGACAAAGTGAATCGGGGGGTGAGAGCTAATACTGTCCTTCCAAGTTCCTCCTCGGGCCTCTTGTAGGGATAAAACGGATACTATTCCTGCGGGAGTCCTATACTTTCTGCACCCGGTGTTATATTTGTTCTTACTGGACTCCATTGTAGAGAAACAGCCTGAAAGTGTCCCGAAGCCGCCATTGACCCACACAGAGTCGGTTGTACACTCAGTATACCAATCTACAAGCTACTCAAACATTCGGAAAACGGGAAAATGATGCCACGCCGATGTGTCCTTTATCCATATGCCCCGTGGTATTCTAGTTCAGTTTGATGCCACTATCCAAGAAAATTAGGGAGATAATTTGGGGACTTATCATACCCTAGTGTTTGAGTCAAATTACCACTGAAACAAATGACAAAGATTCGGGTGAACGACTAACTGTCCCTTGCCAGTTTCCTCGCCCTTACTGTGCCTCACTGTCGTATATGAAGAACGGATATTCTGCGAATGTCTCACTACATCGACCATGCGCGCTAACTGGGTTGTTAGTATATTTCCCACCACCATTGTAGAAAGACAACAAGCACTGAAAATGATCCACACACGTCCCAGGAGCACCACAGGTGGTACCCCACCTACAGACCGCAAATTGGAAGCGGGAACATGATAGGTCCTGTCCTTACTGCCCATGGTGTGTTGTTGATGACACCCGTTTCAAAGTCAAATAGTAAGGGAGAATAATCTAGTCTCCTATTAATATACCTACCTCAAACATGGGTAGCGTATAGTGCTTTAATAAATAGACAACAATCATAAGCTTAGGGTAGGGAAACATAAATTACCAAAAACTGTCCTTACTACTACCAAGACCACTGATAACAACCAGGTAATAACTTGGTTTTCGGCTCTGAAAACTCCTATATATTAGTAAATGAAAGATAGATTTGTCAATTGAAGTAATTTGCTATAAGTCACACCCATATTATTGTCGTATAACCAGAATAACCTTACTGTCCACTTACAATGTGATAATAATTACAAATAAATAAATTATTAGAAGTTAGATAATATAAGAATGATTTGTAAAAACAACAATGCCCGCGTAGGGAGGTTAAATTAGAGACAAAGTAGCATTCCCTCATGCAAACAGGTTCCTAATCGTTTTAATAAATTATTTGATAATGACCATGAATATACATCATGTTTCTTAATTCAATGTAAGTAACCATAATATTTCGGGCATATATTAATTTCTTTTTATCACAATTCCTGTGAGCTATCACTGCCTGCCAAGATCGGCATAAATTACGTGATATGTTAATTATAATAATTGATCAAAAGCAAATTAGGAATTTAAAATAAACTGCTTAAATGTCAAGGTGTAAAACTCAGTAATCCGAGTAGATCGATATAAGTAGCTCTCAGTACTTGATGAATTCTCCATTTATATGGCCTGACTAGCTCCTACGGGCCTTATTAGCTGCTGTTAGTGCTGCTAGCTTCAGCCTGGTGTCATAGAGTAACCTTTATTTTTTTAACAATCCTTCAGCAACAAATGATGCAAAGGGTAGAGAATTCGGTATGATGTCATTGAAAATTGAATTACCAGAAGAGTGAGTGACTCAAAGTTCTATTTGCAGTACATTATAACAGTTTTGAAAATTCTGCAATATTGCATAAGATATCTAATTACTTTTATAATGATGTAAAATAAACATTAACCACAGGTTGCGCTCATAATGTTGTCGGTCCTTTCTCTCCTTTAACACCTGCTGTCAACTCCCGTTATTTAACAAGATTTGTAAAAACATTGAGAAGATAAAACCCTCACTAATTGTGATGTTTATTACTGTAGGTAAAAATATTAAAAAAGAATAATCTCAATAACTGTTTTGTTATTTTGTGCTTATCAACTTTTTTTAAAGGAATTAAACACGCAAAATAGTCCTCTAACAACGTTTAAATAAATTAAAACTCTTTATAAACCAAAAATAACACGAATGCTATAATTGATTATTTACCATTTTTAATCATTTTTAAAAGTAATGAAACTCAACAAATTAGTGGGTTTTTTTTCTTCTTTCAAAGGTTTACAAAAAGTATCTTGTAAAAACAGGAGTTGACAGAGAAATGTAAAGGGAAAGAAAGGACGCGAAACTCTGCTGCAAGAGAATGAAGTTGCTCTTGAAAACAGGATTACAAATATTTTCCTCCTCATACTATTTGTCGCTCGCTAACCCCTGAAAAAAAAATCAGATGGAATCGGTATTAATTTTTATATGCTATAAACATTTGTTAAGTAGGATATCTTATTTTCTTCGCCGAAAGATAGTGTGGTTTCTCGGAAAATGTACTGGTACTGTTTTCTTTCGACATTTTATATCATGTTCAAGAACTTATGTAACGCGGGCAACGCTTCTTACATTGTAACGGATATTACCAGTGCTAAGCAATTTTACCTCTTTCAAAAAAACCAAGAGATAATCAACAACAATTTTTAATTTGATGTTAAAGAAGTAACTATTCTACATTTTAAGTAAAAAAAATAATTATACATTTACAAAGGAAGCCCTATTCTCATGTTCAACACTTGTTTTCCTGATAAACAGGTCGTTTATTCTAACATCCTCAGACAATGGACTAGTCACTCCTCTCCTTGAAATGATTAAAAAAAGTGTAAGATGCGTAACTCAATTTTAATTCCATTGGTTAAAAGTCCGTATACAACGCAAGAGAGATAATTTGGCTGGTGTTAACTTTACATACGCATCTCATTATTTGGTATTCGATTATAATTCAATGAAATAAACATATAGACCTAATTTTGCAACACAACCTCAAAAATCCTTCTCCAGAACATTAGGAACAAACCTCTTTAAGCAATTTTACTGTATGCCTTGCTGAGTGTGAAAAACCGCAAAAAGCACGTTGAATAATAGTACTATACGACAACTGCCAACTTTATTTGTCGAGGGTTTTTTGTTGTGGGGTTAGGGGGGGTTGAGGAAGGGTGTTTTGGGGGGGTGTTTGTTTTGGTTTTAGGTTTTTTATTTTTATTCTAACTATTTTTTAGACTTTTTGTGTTTTTTTATTTTTGGCGACCATTAACTTCTCCGAATGTGTGTAAGATACGAACTATACAATATGCTTAATTTACTCCATAAGCTTAATCAGTCGATTTAGCGTATATGAATCGTTCATGCTGTATTATCTGTTATGTAAACGATCGTTATTTTAATGTTAGTATTAAAATTATCAACCCGTGGCTAGAAGCCAGTATATTCTAAAGCTTACAAATAAAGACGAGAAAAGATAAAGATTACCAACAAATCGACATCCTGTCAAATCATAATCAGAGTCCGACGGAACCACAACTCGTTTGCACGTGATCCGTGTCTGACCATGTGGCTCCTATCCTTTATCAGAGTAACTTACAAGATTAATTTTTTGTTTAAAAAACTGAACTAATTCTCATGCAATCTATTACCCCTGACAAAACTTTAATTCCGAGTATTTTTGACAATACCAACCGCTTGGCCTCAAATGATCAGGATAAGTGAAAATGTGCCTTAACATAAAACACCAGGTATAGAAGGATTAGCAAAACGAGATTTTAAGCATAAATAAACTGTACTCTGAGCCGTTAGGGTCAATACTTAGTTGATCCAGCCTGAATGTAATTGGCAGTCAAACACAGATCAACGCCCGGGGGTTCATAGAGAGTTTACTGGAGACTAAATCAAGCTTTATTGAATCATACTCAACTATATTTTCAACGTGCAAAAGACAGATTTCAGTTACACTATATCTGCTGATTCTGAGGTCCTACATACCTCGTTACTTGAAAGAGAGGCAATGGACTTTTTACAATTTACACCAAAACTCGAATTCCCAGTATGTACCCAACATGTGAGAGGTTAACTGGATATTTGGTAATCCAACAGTAAGTGCTAGTATTACGGACAGAGGAACGGACAATAGCATGATGGTAGCAAATAACAAGACAAACCCTTGAGTGTTTGACTTGTTTACACACAGTGCAGGTCATTCTAGTCGTAAATTGAAAATCGGAAGAGTGGAAGTCGGAGAGGTATAGTCTGATGTAACGGGTATTCCAGGATGTATTACACTCTAAGCTGTCAATTTATTCAACCAAGGCAAACACTGTATAATAACATTATTCATACCATAGATATTGTGATGGATATGAGAAGCGACACCCTTATAGGTTTTTTGTTAACTTTCATTGATAATTATACATGAAATTAGATTATCTATCATGGACAGGTGTAACTGTAATCCATCACGTATGGTCATCTAAATATACTGACGTGGAAACAAACAAACGACAACAAAGACAGGACCATACACGAGGTTATCTATAGTAGTGTTTTACTATTACATAGAGTTGAATTGCAATTTTAAAAAAGAACCTACAGAAACGGATGATAAGGTACTGATTTGGAGGGGTTGGAAAAAGTCGGGTGGGGGGCCCTTCCTGACGGAGACGTGGCCCGCCAGGGATTATTGTACCATTTTTCACAGCACTTATAGAATATATGAAAAGTGTTTAGAAAATCAAACCAGAACATATATGATTAGTGTAATTAATATTCTGCCATCAATTAATGTCAATAGTGAATAGCCAGATTACCGTGATCTGCAAAACTGTGATATAGTGAATGAATCTAAGTGATAAAATCTTATTAAAATAAACATCAGTTATTAATATTTCCGGTATTTTAAATTCAAGATAAAGCTATCGAGAAGACCAAGGGTTAATCTGATTGATGAAAGAACTCTTTAAAAAATTGACGTATCTTTGTGTATCCCTAGTATTATTATATTTATTACAATACAGGTCAAACCATGGTCATATCAGTATGTCCACAATGAATCTTCATTTGAGCGAAAAAAGAGGTTATAGATCGAGGTTAAACTGTATTGCAAACAGAATACAGTAAAATAGTATTACGACAATAGGTATATACAAGCAACATTCCCAAATTTAGCGACAGTATATTGGAATAAGAGGCTGTGTGAGGGTGTCAGGTGGGGAGGTATATGAATGTCAGACGGAATCGATTCCCTAACCTACAAGATAGCGATAAATTAATACGGTATCTAGTGGTAATGATACCACCAATGTACCAGCCCATGGTAAGCCTTCCCTGTAGAATCTCAGAAACACTAGATGCATGGTGTCTTTCGAAGTTTAGACGTTGACCAATGGAAAATAAAACCAAGATGCAGATATTATCATACAAATGTCTTCAATAAGTAGTACATATTGTTGAAGTATGCGTTTTCTTCGGCCCATTCACCTAATGTAGGTTGTAGTATAGGTTACAGTATAGTGTTATCTCTAACGAATCAGGGTTATGAAATTATACACAAAGGAAAAATACTACTTGGTAATAGGTTGTTTTGCCCTCTAAATGAGTCAGGCTAATTAAAGTAATCTCGTCATGTCCTGGCAATAGGAGGAGATACTATCCAAATGTGAACCTAACGTCTCCTAAAAATAAGAATACAATATTAGCAGAAAATAATAAAACAAAAAATTATTAGGTCAATAGAATCACTACAAATACATCTGGGGGGGAGGAGAGAATGGGGGGTTCCAAAGTGGGGAGGGGGGGGGCGGCATTGCTTTTCTCTTTTTAAATCACTTAAAACATGGGCTAGAAGGCAGGGGGTTGCCAAACTTTTTATATTTATGGTACAGGGTTTTTTTGGCCGGGGAGAGATTTGAGGGGAGTGGGGGGTAAATTTAAATGCTTGAAAATTATTTTTCTGATTTTTTTTGTTTAACGATACATATATTTTATTCTTTTCTTCTATTTTGAGTTAACAAATAATATAATAATATCTATGCTAAGATAACATACTATACTAATTAATTTTTGGTTTTAGTTTATTTTTTTTTTATTCAATCATTGTCGCCAGTACAGAATACTCGGATTCACGATTTACTGGAACATTCTTGTATCACACTTGACACTTTCAATTTGCTCAATACACTTACAGCATACAAAATACTAAAAGTGTTGTATAAAAAAGATCATAAACAATAAGATATAGCAGTATAGATGATTGGTACCAAATCTTATGTACTCTGAATTAAATTGGATGTTCAGATATTCCGAGATTATTTTTACTAGTGGCGTATGACGACGGATCTGTTGGTATATGTTTCCCTTAATTTTTGGCCCCCAATCAACTGTAACTGCACCTCGCTTCTACGCAACAGCATTAATTACAGGTAAGTAAAGAGTGTTCTCTAAAAATGTTGAAATTAATACAATTATTTAATATTTCAAAATCGAATGATATTTCATTTGATTTCATTGCGTTTAACAGAGGGTTCAAATAAACTTTCACTGGTATTTGAATGAAGAGCTAAATTGTCCAGTATTATATCCAACAAGTATTTTAATGTATTTTGGGTGGTGTTTTTTGTGTAAGTATAATGGTTTGAACAATTAAAAATTCAGTATTGTTTTGGTTTTTAACCAAAGAATTTTAATACCACCTCATATGATGGAACCTTAACTTTAATTACACAAAAACGCCGAATAGTATTTATTGTTTTAGGCAGGAGGGTATTATCATAGGTGTTTCGATCTACCGCCATGTCTGGATACAAATGTGTACCTGTTCCGTTTCTTGTTGTGTCCCAATAAATAAAATTGGTTGGGTGGCGGAAGTCGGGCCGGCGGTAGACTGCCGTGCGGGCGTGAATAAATCAGCTTACGTGCTTTGAGCAGCGCCGACGACTTCCTCCTCATCATGACAACACTTTTCAATGAAAAAAAAGGTGGGGGTATTGTCCTTCAGAACTCCCTACACCCACGAGATCCGTGCAGATTGTCCAGGAGTGTTCCATTATTCGTGGAACAATGTCCTTTATGATACAGCAGTTAGTACTGCTACGTTGGACGACCCTTAGGGCATGTATCTAAGTCTCATTTTTTCAAAACCAAGAGTAATTAATTACTTTACCCTAGAATTGTTAACAACAGAAACGAAATTGAACAAGATTTGCGTGTGGTCTAAACGTCCCGCTATACTTCCTCTATTTCATATTATACAAATCGCTAGGCGGACAGATTGTTATTATTGTACTGTTTCCGTCAAAAGAAACGCTGGTATAGTTCAGCCGCTTTTTATGTGAGCAAGACAAGGTTAAGAAGATCTATTGACGAAGGGGGGAGAATGTAGTCTTCATGAGAAGAAATCACATTGGAAAAAGGGTTACAAGGCGAATTTCAGAACTAATTTGGTAGACAATTAACGGTGCCGTTCGCTCGCCTTGGTGTTTCTGAACATATTATTTATATTTTCGGTGATATCCGAGAAACTTTTAGTATGGAAACACTAGACGGACTGTGGCGGTACAAATATAATACCTATTAATTTCACTACTCACGTGTCAACCGACCGAAACAATTATTATATTACTGCTAAAACTTCGCGACTTTCAGTTGGTCCAAGGGGTGACATATGGATCCGTACTTCTCTGCAACTCTTTTTCTTTCACGATACGCTAAACGCGCCGGACACTCTTCGCGACTAGATGATCAAACGTCTCTTTCCATTCTCAGGAACTTTAGTGAGGAGTGGTTTTAGGAGAATTCACATACACGGAGAAGTACGATTGCAGGGTATAAAGGTCGCCAAGAGACGCAACCTATCTAGTTTTTGCTTGCGGGCACTATCCAGGATTTTTTGAGGTTATTATGGTGAACAGATAGATTACATCAATAGAACGGTTGGGACTCCTGGCCATTTTTTCTGGCCGAGCCGGAAAGGAAGTGGTGTGCACTCCACAGGACTGTTCATAGTTTATAGTTAGATTAGTGCGCCATTCCATCGTATGTAGTCGCCACACAACTTTTCTACTGTTCATATAATGTCATTTTCCGTCATGAAGAATGAATTTAAAAATAAATCTGTACACAATATTAAATAAGTTTATTTGGTTACTTGTTTGTTCGGTTTTTTTTTTTCTTTCCTTATTGATTTTGAGACTAATTCTTCTTGTTTTTATTTTTTTTTTTTTTTTTTTTGTTCTGAGTAAAATCTGTTTGGTTTTGGTTTGATGTATTGGTGTTGTGGTTGGTTGTTGTTGTCTCTTTTTTTCACGTTGCGGGGTGGTATTATGTTCTTCTTGGATATGGTGTACAGTCTAGTTTGATTTATTTTTTTAGGGGGGAGGGGGGGGAGTTGTGTGTGCATTTGTGTATGTTTCTATTTTTTTTTTTTTTTTTGTATTTTTTTTTTTTTTTTGTTGTATATTGTTTGAATTTGCGTGTAGTAATTCTTCATTTTTTAAAATATATAATAAAATTGAGAGTTGTGTAATCCTTCTCCAATTGTTAGCTAAAAAAGCACTAAACAGAATTAAACAAAAATTGTCGTACTTATTTTTCAAAGCATGAAAGAGAGTTCCAAAAAGGAAACTTTCAAACTGGATCTCGACTTTCCTATATAAAAAACAGTTGTTAGGATGATGACGGGTAGGTGGGAACCCGCCTAAAGCTATCCAAAACTACCAATTGCCACATGTCAAAAGGTAGACGGTTATGTTGATATTCGCCTCAGATTAGCAGCTATACTATATAGATGCTAGTATTTATTGTAAAATCGAAAAGAGATGAAAATATTAAATAAGGAAATAAACTTCAATGACTCAAATAACTGTATATAAACGCCTCAGATGGATAGAGAAAATTTCATTTTATCAGTACTATAATTCCATGTGTAGTATTAGTTTACTGTCTTAAACGAGGATCACAAAGTAAACCTTTTCATATTTATACAGACGATATTGAAACCTCAGAAAAAAACAACATCAGATCTGTAATTTATATTTCAGTACAATATTATTCTTAGCTTAATGATGATTAATTATCACTTAATAACAGGATGAGAGATTCGGAGACTGATAATAGGACAGCCACGGAGTTCGTTGTGTGACCGCTTGTCAGAAATTACTAACGAACTGTACTTAGATACTCAGTGCAGATAATGTGACGTGTTTTCCATCTCTATTGCTAAAATGAGGCAGCTAGGGAGAAAGTTTCAATATGTCAAAGAGTTGCAGCTGTTGACCACTTTCTTCATTTCAAAAATGCAAAGGAGGCCACG
>CAJDSM010084540.1:253-12436 GCA_903981925.1 Ostrea lurida
CCGATCGTTCTATATACACACGTATGCACAGTGCGTTTCTGTTCTTTCCTAAGCCGGGTCTTCCTCATGGAATATGATCCACTCGTCCGAATCAGCGGTGTATGTTTTCTTTTGCCCCCACGGAATAATCTGCCCGAAATCCATCCCCTCCTTACCATGAGTTGGATGTGTGTGTGTGTGGTGTGTGTTGTGAGTGTAGTGTGTGTGCAATGAGTCGTGTGGTGTGTTCATAGTTGTTTTGTTCATTGGTGTGTGTACTAGTGTGCATAGTGTGTGTGATGTTTTCGAATTTTTGCGATAGTTTATGCGCTCGACATGCAAATTACAGGTTCGTATTATTATTTTCTTCAAGTTATCTGTGATTCAACCTTATCACATCTCTTATTGATTGTGGTCTTATTGCAGGGTCGGCAGGTTATGGTTCCTAAATTGTCTTCAGATTCCCATTTCCCCTTACTAATGATCTGGGATTATGCACTGTCGTCTCTCATTCACCTGGCGCCAGGCTCCCTAACGAGATGTTGCGTTTTATTCTCCACCCACGAATGTCTCACGAGGGCCACTATGTGTGTGGTTAGTCTTCGTTCCTTCAGCCTTCCTTGTACCACGCTTGTCAGTTATGTAACTCTCCCATGCTCTTTCCCCCACTCCAGCTCCCTCTCACCACAACCTTAAGTGATACTGGTGGGTGGTGGCGTTTTTTCGTTTCACAATTACTGCCATAACCAGTCCGGGTGGCGGCACGATTCTGCTTTTTTACCGTGAGTATTCATCCCCTAGGCTGATAACATGTTATTGACATTTTTTTTGTCATACCATTCTTATAATTTCTCGATTGCGTACGGGTTTTTGCTCCCATCTGACGCGTAAGTGTAAACTATCCTTTTCACCTGTTTACTTTCTTCTTTGCAGATCTCCGTTTCTCCTGGGATTGTCTATTGTCTGCTGGGGCCCCGGTTGTCTGGTCCCAGGCTCGCTTTTGTGCATTGAGCTGGCCTCTCAGCCCCCGAAACAACAACAGCCTTCTCTTGCACTCTTCCACCTTGTTTTGTTGCAGCAATGACAAAACATTTTTGTTATATCGGTTCTAGGGCTCCTCCCCTTTGCTTGCGTCATCGGGCACAGTATGAGTCGTTCGTCCATGTGACTTTTACGGGTCGCCTCACAACATACATTTCCTCGCGATGTATCTTTGTTGGTTCACCCCCCACGTGGCCGCCCTTTCTTTCCTCCCGTAGCGCGGCCTCTTCTCTTCCTCTCAAAAGTTTGGGAACCTGGCTGTTTGGTCGTGGTGTGTTAACAACGATCCAGTGGAAATGTGTCTGTATGCTCTCCGGCTGCGGAACACAATTAGTTTTGTCTAGCCTAAATATAATCTCTTTATGGCAACTTTTTTTTTGCCGCATTGCCCAATTTAAGGTTTAACAAATTAATCATTAAGTAAAACATTTTGTTCCAACAGAAATCATTATTGAATTTACATACAGAATAATTTTCATTTTGGGTATGCAAATTAGTTTTACAAAGATCCACACCCAAATTCAACTAATTTGCATACAAAATCCACACTATGTTACAAAAATTAATTCTGTCTAGACAAAATTGACTTTTGTCTACATAAGTGAATTTTGTCTGCTGAAAGATAATTTTGTGCGACAAAATTAATTTTTGTGATTCATGATCAATTTTGTTGACCTGAACTCATTTTTGTTGTACAAAATTCATTTTTGTCCACACAAAAATGAATTTTGAGAACAAAATCACAAGAGTCCCATTTGTCGCCCCGTACACCAATGCCAGTGAAGGACTGCAAAATTTAGCCCATGCTCGGCGATTAAAGCCTTTGAGCAGGGAGGGATCTTTATCGTGCTGCACCTGCTGTAACCTCAGTTTTTACGTTCTCATCCAAAGGACTGCCCCATTTGGTTGCCCTTTACGACAAGCAAGGGATAATGAGGACCTATTTTAATCCGGATACTCCTGGGATGTGTCAACTATAAGTAATAAAAATCAAAAGATCGTGTCATTTATTTCTCTGAGAATGAAAAAAGGACTGCTTCTTTTACCGTTGATTTTCCATGATTTATCTTCAATTTGAAAAATTATTTATTTACGAAATATCACAAAGATTTAAAGATATGTTTTTACAAGAAATGCGATGTCTCTTGACAACTCACCTAAACCAAAACGCATGTTATATAAATACCTAATTGAAACTCATTCTATTTAAGCCTGTCTTGTAATTTTGAGAAAATGTTAGATAAGTTTAGAGTTTCATGTCATTCATTTCAATAGAGACAGATATCTAGATCTCAGAGAAAGGGCAAATAATGTCAGTCAGGTGCGATAGCAGATGAATTTCATTTTGTTTTAGAATGCCAATGTTATACTAATCTATAGCGCTAAGATGCAAATACATAAAACCCTATTTTTGGAGAAAACCGTCTATGTTTAAATTAGTTAAGCTTTTTGCACCTAAAAATAAGACAATGTCATGTCACTTAGCAAGGTATCTCACAAAAATCTTAAGCTTACGGAATTAATATACACCATGTCTGTCCTCCATAGCAATCATTTTTGTTTCAATTAAAATCATATAAGGGTGTGTACTGTAACATATTATCTTATTGTTCGCTTCACTCAATATTCACTACATCAATGAACATGTGATAGTATTATATTTATATATTACATGGATATCAAACTGGATGTCTATGAAGAACTTATGTAACACTGATAACCCACAGAGGCTTAAAGTTTCAAATAGTCGTTGACAAATTGCTTCTGCCCGCGGCGCATCTAAATAGGGATATCCATATTTAGACTTTGGTTGTCACTTACATGGTATATATAGCAAATGTACATAGATACTCATACATGTAGGTACAAAGCATTGACTCGTGCGTACCTGGTCATACTGTGACCCATTTTCGTAGGTCAAACAGATACACCAAGTTTACATTAACCCTTGAATTCTTCTGTTGCTATGATAAAGAATAATATAATGCCAAACTCAAAGATTTGCTTTATATCAATGCTAAAATGCTTACGTGATCAAATATGATGGGATAGAGTTCCGATATATAAACAAAAAACAATGAAAGGAAATTGAAAATGCGCAGATCTCTTGTAGAAATATCTGATACCATTTGAACTGTTTTCTACTAAATAAATTTCACATGTAGTTTTGAAATATAACAATATTCATGTAAATGTACTTTGTAACGTTCTATGATTGATATGATGATACATAATGAATTATAAAAGCGTTGGTTAACTTACGAATGTTGTATGGTGGCGGTGAGCAGGTACAGATTCCATGCACACACTCCAGGTTTGTCTGATGGTTACACACAGTATCTATACAGCTAGATACTAGTTGGCAGTCTTCTGTTTTAAGAAAGCCTAAAAGTATTTTGGTTTTATATTAAAATGGTTCGCCTATTGAATTGGAATCATGTACCATAATTTGATATTAATAACGAGCGATTTCAACTTGCTATGCAATTATAATGTTTTCATTTCACAAAAAGAGCGTCTCTCTAAGTCCATGCATTACAAGATTCTTTCAATTTGTGGACATGCATATCGATAAGCAGTATTACGAACGCTTTTTGTTTCTTTTATAATTTAAACTGTGAACATTGATAACTCATTTTCAAGATACAATACCAACAAAACATGCAGCAACTATAAAAACGCACAGCTGAGGCCTCATCTTGAAATGGCAATCTCTGAAATATAGAATTATATACCACAATTCTATTAGACATACAAAGAATGCAAAATTTATACAATCTTTGAAACACTTACCAAGCTCTTGCTGGTCCCGAAATAGTAAAAGCTGGAATTCGATCGCTGTCCAAGAAATTAATCGGTATCTAGGTGAGAAAGCACTCCATGGTTTGACTCGGAGAAAGAGGTCATATTAAACTTGATAAGGTGATCTTGCATTCGGTAACAAGCGGTGTTTGAACTTTGACTACACTTTCTTTGACGACTTCAGCATGAAAATATCGACAGCAGCTCTTTTTGTTTCTCTTATTGGTGAGTATATTTTATTAATGTTCGAAAATTTATGTTCAATCACACACAACAAAAGTATTTCTGATCATTATATTGCATGTTTGCGCTTGCAATGACAACTCTCATCAAAATTATATGAATATCTTAAGCACAAGAACTTATAAATATTACTAGCTATGTCTCAAAAAATTGCAGTTCAACATACTAGTATATAGCGAAATTTGTTTAATTTGCACAGGGATTATCGTTGGAGAATCCTGTGTTAGCAGGTTTGATTGTATTGATGTAGGGTGTACACACCACACCACCTTAGTTTGTGAGAACAACCTGTGTACATGTACACCAATAACGGATGTATACAGTGAGTTTAATCAATATTATAACCCGCGACTACTTCATCGTGTATTTTTTTTTTTAAAACGTATATAAAGGTAATCTATGTTGTGTTCGATTACTTAATAAATAATTAAAGGGACATGTTCAATTAGAATGCTCAGTGTATCAAATCTCCCTCTTTCAGGATGCTTGACTCCAGGAGATTGTAGACGACACACTCATGTATGTTCCACGGAGTGGCAATGCATTCAGGAAAAATGTCGTTGTAATTGATTTATAAATTTACGTGGTTTTTATCTCTGGCTTGTACATGCAAATTAAATCAATTTTGTACAAATTGTGTGTTTGTTCGTGTATTTTGAAATGGACATAGAATTGTTGTAAATTAAACATGTATCAAAAATCAATCAAAGTGAGTGTAGGACTAAAATACAATGTATGTATCAGATATTAATAGTCTGAAGTCCAAAAGAGGTTTTTTATATACATAGAGAACATTAAAGCGTCATGGACACGTTTGAACTAAAAAATATTTTTCAATTAATAGTGTTTGCAGTGTTCCCTTAAGGTATTTCTCATGGTTAGCAAAAAGTTGAATGTCAATTGTTGAGACACAACACTCACAATTCATCGTTATGTAAACAGGGTTTTACAGATCTTAGATATGTAAGTAAAACTACATGCTTGGGTTTCTTATAGATAATATTTACCGCTAAAATCTGGGTGTTTCTATATAGAATTTAGATATTTTATCGTAGTCCCTTTGGAGACCAGGTCTTCCAACAATCCGTAGGTATCCTATGGGCACTAATTGTGCCCCCTTATTTGCCAGACTTATTTTATACTCATATGAAGCAGAATTTGTACAGAAACTGTTACGGGATAAAAACAAAAAACTTGCCGTGTCCTTCAACCTTACATATAGGTATATAGATGAGTGTTATCAATTAACAATCATAATTTTCACAATTATGTCCATTTGATATATCCCGAAGAACTCGATATAAAGGACACCACAGATTCTGACATATCTGCTTCATATTTGGATGTTTTACTTAACATTGACTTTAATGGAGACTGACAACTACATTATATGATAAGCGTCATGACTTTAACTATGCAATCGTCATTTTTCCCTTTCTATGTAGTAATATACCACTATCACCTGCTTATGGTGTGTATATCTCCCAGTTGATTCGATACGCAAGAGCATGCTATGCGTATGAGGACTTTTTAAAGCGAGGCCAACTACTAAAAAAAAAGTTGATGCTGCAGGGTTATAACGAATCTCGTTTAAAGCCATCATTTCGCAAATTCTACGGTCGCTATAATGACCTTGTTTGCGATTACAAATTATCCTAAGTCATATGTTGACTGATTTGTTTCATACCCTTTGTTAGACTGTCATTTCCTACTAGATTTGACTACGGGTAATCCCGTTTACTTTATTTCGACTAAGGGCTCACGGTCAGCAGAGGATGCTTACTCCTTCATGGCACCTGATCCTACCTTCGCTTTTGTCGGAGGTCCGTGTTGCCCTACACTCAAATTTGTATATGTTTTTGGATTATGATTACGTTTGACAGCAATTGGAGCTTTGTATACATACGAATTCTGGGTGCTGCATCTCAGAACGTGTACATGGACACGTTTAGAGCTAAATTTTATATTTGCATTTTTAATGTTTAAAATGCATAACAAGGTTATTTCCAATGGTCAGGAAAAAAATTGAATGGCAGTTGTTGAGTTACAAGTGAGATAGTCAGCCCTCACAATTCTTTGTTGATATGAGTAAACAAGGCTCGTGGCCTGTTTTTGGTTACATAGATTGCTCAATAGAAAATACCATGTTTAAAACAAATTGAGATGTGAGAAACACTAGAAACTGTTTAATTCTGTTAAGAATGAACTTGTAATTTGAAAAAAAAAAATATGCTTTTAACAGAACGTTTACTAGCATATTCAATATAAGTAAACAAAGCATGACACGAGCCTTGTTTACAATCATGTACATAGCAAATAATTGTAAGTGCTGTATTTCACTTGTTACTTAACGAATAACTTTCAAGTATTTGCTGACCATTAGAAATACCTTATGTGAGCATTGTACACATTAAAAATGGAAATCTAAAATTTGAAAACCGTGCCTATGTCCCTTTTTAAAAACGAGTGCTTATATGGCATATGCAACGAGTTACCGCTTGTTGTTGTTGTTTTGTTTTTTTTAATATTTCCCGAGGCTTGGCGAGGGAAATATTCAAATCCGGTAACGAATTTCATATGCCATAAGCACGAGTGTAAGACTCTATTTATCACATAACTATCATTAAACGCACATTTTCCACACCCCGAATACACGGGAATTTACACTTTGTTATTGTTTGACATCGTCAATTCGATTATGACGTCGTCTGCAACGTCATGGTTTGGAGAATCTAGAATTTTTTCACTTCATTAGAGACATAAAATCCTCTTGGTGACAAAAGAAAGTCTTTTACCGTCAATGTTAACAGTTTCAAAGGAGAACATGCTGTTTTCTTTACGTGGTGCATGAATGATTGGCCTACCTAATTTGCATAATTATGAAATTGTTCTGCGAGTTCATATTGTTTTTTTTTTTCGTAACTGTGTTATGAACCCGGGAAAAGTACTGTTGTGTGATAAATGTATTTCATTACTGCTTGATTTCATTGGCACTGCACATTCTTGGTCATAGCGTGGTCATGAAAACAAGACTTGAACGCGAATGGTTGCGGAAATAATTTCAAAAAGTAGGCCACATCCTTATAGTTTTCATATTATTTCAGCTGCCTCCCGATCACGAAACGAGAGCTCTACCACTGAGCCTCAGCTGCGACCGATGAGAGAGAGAGAGAGAATGAGTATATTTTGAATTACCAACTTGAATTCTTGAAATGTCCTGATCGTAATGCTTCAGACTAGATTTATTCTCTATTGTACAAATTAAGTCGTGAACATTTATACATTGGATTTTATTGATATGGAAGAAACTTCTTTCGACTTCCAGCTTCGAATTAACAACCGGTTTCGAATAATGATTGGATACCGTTATCAGCAAGGACCTATTAAATGTATTACATAAATGTTACGTACTATATAAATACATGTATACCCCAGGTGTACAGTCCTCAGATAATATTTTACCTGGTCCTTGGGCTTCGAGTAATTTACGGTAAGACCAAATACTATATATAACATAAATATTAACTACTAAAAACTTACGTATTATCAATATGTATCCCATAGTTTGGAATTATCAATATATATCCCATAGTTTGGATAATGGTAAAGTATTTCGAAATGCTGTTGTTAGACTCTCGATGCCATACTTCGATCTATGGAAGTTCTCGGTCTCTCGGATGGAAACACAGCCCCATGTTTTTCTTTCTGTAACTAAGCACATTAACTCTTGAAGTTCCCGATCTCTCCAAGTAAAATTTGGATGATTTGTTTAACGTCCCCTATTGGGCGGCCTTTTTCGTGGCCAATTATCATTATGTATAGAATTATAGCTAAATAAACCCCTAAAAATATTTTTAAAGGCTTTGCCCCTGTGCCCTCACTTGGGCTTCATCCTAGACTTCTAGCCAGTGACGTATAGCAGGCCCCCTTTTCAAAGGCCACCCCCTCCTTTCGACAAATCCTGGATCCGCCACAACTAGTCTCTTACACAATTTTTCACTTAGACTGAAACGTCCCTTGCTGTAGGTGAAGTACAGGTGGCCTATACTTGGAACTGGCTAGTTGTATTCTGCACGTCAGTGTTTTTCAGTAAAATTTGGCTGTGGTAATAAACACTCAAATGACCTTGACTTTCCTACATGTAATATTTTAGCTTTATCGCTATATTTACGGAAATAGCTTACGCGAATATTGAGTCTATCGAAAAAGTTCGAGTCTCGGCATTTTGCAAAGTCAACAAACTAATGATATTTCGTATCGTTTAGCTATATTATTTGATAAAAATATACATATTGCTTAAGACTATTTGTATTTATATGATGAAACAAAAATGCTATGTGCAAGGATACACATATTGGTCTCTATTTATATTAAAATAATTTCTAAGTGGGCCGATTTCAAAAATTGTAGAGATTTTAGGTGAAGAAAAACAAAAAATGAAATGTCGCAGAAAATTTAATTTTTTGGTGAAAACATTTAATCAATACCTTGATATCCCTAAAATATGCAATCTTATAATCACGAACATGTTAATTAATAACTGTAATTAATTACATTACCAAGGACTGTGAAATATATGTCTTTACTGTTACATGTACCAATGTTTTGCATCTTATTTTTTCTTTTCTTTCTGCTTCCCACTAAATTCTGCAGAAACTCTGTCGACCAATAACATGTATGCACATAAACGATGGTAAGTATGTCTCTACTTTGATACTTCCCCGTTGAAGATTTTTGATTCGGAGAGTGTTGTGCAATGAATAGACAAGTGGTTTTACTGTAGCGAAAACATGTGGAGTTTTAATCTTTTTTCTTTCATGGATTATTAGTAATAAAGGAATTTTGCACTACTTTTGGTAAATCTCGGCAAGTGTACACGATATATATTCGGTCACTTTACAGATAATATAAGACAGTAAACAATAAGAGTAAATGGTCGTCCGCAAGCTGCATTCGTGCTGTTTCCAAGGCGAGTATGCATCTTCGTGTGCATAATTTCTTGTATTTTTGTGAAAAGTGAGTAATAATGCTATGAGTTATGATGATTTTGCCATGTTGCTTAATTTATCATCAATCTATACTAGTAATAGTATTCTGCAGAGTTTAATTAGCCTTAATTCTGGAGCATTGTTTACTGCCAACTATGCATTACAATTGCCATGTACGATTTACGAACTTCTATTTTGAAAATTTATCTTTCTCAACAATTGTAAGTATTTCTAACAGATGTACGGTATTATTGTGTGCATTTTTGGCACTGCTTGATATCCTAAAATGTTATTCCCGTAGAATATGTACGTGATCACTTGTCAAGAGTGTCATCCGGGCCAGGTAATCAAAACTGGTGTGAAGTGAAGCGTACACAGCCTCACCCCCTTATATACTCTGCAAAATCCTGACACATCATAACAATAGAATTATCGCAACTAATATGCGGAGTTGCGCATATAGAATATGGGGCTTGCCTATTTATGAAACCAGTCAGCTTTAAACAGTTGATGTTCCAACTACTGTGCCACGGTCATCCGTTATATGCATTCTCCGTGACCCGTGACAACTTGATCACACCTGTTACCGTCCGGCATTTCGGCATTGCAGGCTGTGAATACGAGTCTGTCACTAACTTGGATTTTGAACAACCAACCTTCTGCATGCTAAGGCAAAACGAATCTAAATCTGACTGCCACGTTACCGCCGCGTAAAGCTTTTTGAATTGAAGACGAACGAAGATTTATATACGGACTGCATGTTTTGTTGTTTTTAATTTGACGTTTTGAATCATTTGTTGAATATAAGCACCAAATGGATTGAAAAATACAGCCATAAATATGACACAAAGTGTCAATTAAAATAGATTAATAAACTTCTTTAATTCAAACATTTCTATTTATTAAAAACTTAAAGCTTACAATATAACCACAGCAGGCGCCTTGTTCTCATAAACTTTTGCAAAGGTATAGCTACATGTGTTATTATATAGCATACTTTGCAAAGTTTATGAAAACAAGCGCCTGTGAATATAGGCTGCTTTTCAAAGCTTATTCAGTTAAGGAAAGATAATGAAGTGCAATTATAAATATACATGCCGAAATAGCGATTAACAATTTTAAAGAAGGACAACCAGTCTACAACACTGTCATGCTACTTGCCTACTTTGTAATACCAGCTGCCACTGACCTTGACCCCAAATCAAAAGGAACATATTCGTCCCATGAGTAGTCATATGTATGATAATGGAGAACTCTAGTAGAATGGATAATGCTCTTGAGCCTGAAACCAATATCGCTCTTTTACATATAAATAATTATGTACCAAGTTTGCCCCCACCCTGGGGTCAGAAACCCCTACCCGGGGATCACAAAATTTACAATTTTGTTGAGGCCTTAAAATTCCTGCTTTAACCATCATCTTACTGTATTAATTTCTCTTAGACAATGTGTGTTGTAGAGATAAAGATTTTGAAATGGGTCGTTTTTTGACAGTGTTTTGCTCCTGCTCTACGACGGCCAAAGAAGACCTGAAAATTTACACTTTAATCGCCATTGCAGTGCGGGATCCAGGATTTGTCGAAAGGGGTGAGGAGGTTTCGATTGAAAAAAAGAAGTTCAGTTAAGCTTAAATAAGCCCCGCAAGTTCTCGGTTTTATGTGCATTAGGAGAATAATCCCTGTAGTTTTAGTGCATTAGAGGAATAATTACCGTAGTTTGGTCACCAAAAAGGGGGGCGAGGCACCCTTTAAATCCGCCAGTTGGCCTTGTCCCAAAGATTTGAAAGTTGTCAAGAGAAGTTAAAAATGTTCACTTGTTAATATCTTCAATCACTTGCCCGTGTTATTGTTTCATATTTCACAAATTCAAACTAATCAAATTCATTGATCTTTCTCTCATCGAACACATATAGTTATACGTTTAAAGCTTAAAATAATGTCTTTAGAATTAGCTTCTCTATTCATAGTTTACTACTAAACATTATGTTCATATTGTTTTACGAAACTATATTTTCAAATAATAGAATTTCAATGTCACCCCCATTCTCCTGTGATTCAAGTGGAAACAAAATCAAACATTAATAACAAAGAAAATTTAGAGAATATGTTTTAATAAGAAGAGAGAGAGAGAGAGAGAAAGAGAGAGAGAGAGAGAGAGAAGAGAGAGAGAGAGAGAGAGAGAAGAGAGAGAGAGAGAGAGAGAGAGAGAGACGAGAGAGAGATTGAGACGAAGAGATGAAGGGGGTGTATATTAATTAAATAAAAGTTCCAACCATCAAACCATGTCAAAATTGTTTTTCGCTATTTTTTAATAGGCAATAATAATATCAAATCTTTATAATTTTTTTTTAAAAGGATATCGCTACTTTCTATTATTTTAAAAGGTTTTCTCTGCGCAATCTCATTGCTATATTTAGTACTTTAACCAAAGGAAAAATAGTATTGTGAATAATTTTGTTAAGTCTAAATCTCCTAGTAAAAATTCTCTTATGTAATAGTTAACTTGCAGGTTTGTTGATTTCTTACTGGTACCGCCCGTTGATTGGTGCTGACATGAGATCTAGATTTCTGCCTATAGGTGGCCGGTAATCCGGAGTGAGATTTCTACCCATAGGTGGCGTAATCCGGAAGTGAATACTCTCAGAGCAAGACAATAAAGCCGCAGCTAACGTTAAGCTTTAAAAATGGTGAAATGGCGGGCGGGCGGTGGGCCAGGCAGGCGGGCCGGGGAAATAATTTCTGTAACACTTTACTCAAGTATCTACTATCGCAGCCTCATGACATTTGAACATTATATCATCAGTGGGTGGTCCATATCTTGGGATCCGATTATCAACCTGGTCGACACTACTTCCTGTTTTACCAGACTATAGCAATAATTTTCCAGTGTTATTCTTAATAGCGCAAATTTCCGTACAACTTTCTCAGCCATTAATTTATCCGTAGAGCCTGCGATATGAGCTTTCGAATATCCATCATCAAGCGGGTGGTCCCATAATCGTGGGATTCGATTTTCAGAATCCTGTCACGCACCTACTTCCTGTTTACCGAACATATTTACAGCAACCCGGCCTATTTCTGTTTTTACGCATTTTTTATTTTCATCGCCAAAAAAAAAAAAAAAAAAGAAA
>CAJDSM010084558.1:1452-17693 GCA_903981925.1 Ostrea lurida
TTCATACGCTGGTCAGTTAAATTATCACCTTACACGAGTCCAAGAACCTAAAGGTTTGTTTTCTTCTTAGAACTCTCTGAGTTCTTTGGTTCAGGGTGGATCTAGATATCCTAGGGTGTCCCTGTTCTATTTCTAGAAGCCCTATATCTATAGAGGTGTATGGACAGGTTCTTTAAGTTAAAAATACATAGTTTATTTCTCCCTTATTTTTTTCTTTTCTCTTTATTTTATTTAAATTATCAGGGCTTTATTTATTTAAATTATTATACTTTTACTACTGTGATATTTTTGGAAATATATTTTGTTAATTGTTATCAACTTGACATATTTATTCTTGTTAATAAATCTATATTTAATTTATCACAGTCTTCTTACTTTTATAAAGGTGTTGACCATAGTCTAGGAATCCCATATTGAACTTGGGGTAAATTTAAATTTCAGAACCAGTAGAGCCTTTGGCATACTGGTTCCCGTTACATTTTGGGGGGCTCGCCTCGGGGATTCCTAGATAGAAACCATGGCTTCACCTTTGTTCCCCTTCATATACATTCAAACTAAGTACACTCAGCGTAAGTGGTTAGACATTCTCAGGTGAACACTTCTCGAACACAACTCAGTATCCACTCTCCCTGTTAACAAAGCCAGCCAGACTTATTAGTTGTCTTATTGGTTATGTTGAGAGTCAAAGCTGTATGGAGCAAACAATGGATTCTTTTCTGAGTCCGTGGTGTGCAGGGGCTCCGAAAGAACTTTGCACATAAGTTCGTTACATATAGCAGAGTTGGTTAGGAAAATGTTCGATACATTTTCAGACTCTCTTTCATGATTAATATGGCATTATGGTGCAGAACATGAAGCATTAAGAAAACAGTAGCACATCATTCGTGAGTAAGGCAAACCATTTAAGCTTAGGGCCTTGGGATATCTGTTCCCCCTGAACCAAATATTTTTTTAAAGAAACATTTTTTTAACTTTTTGTACATATACTCACTCACTGAATTTTATGCAAGTATAGTTGATAACATTTAGTAATCATCATTTTTTCTGGATTACTTCTTGCGAATCGTCACAGCTAGTATATAGATTTTTGAACCAAGTTTGATACTTTTCCTGAAGCTCCATCATTCAAAGTTTTCAAGTTACTGTTTGATTTTGACTTTTATTAGATATAGGTCAATGAGAGATATTTCATTTTCATAATGAAATGCACGTAGTTGACGTACCGTGGGTTATGTCTAGAAGTCTTACAGTACATTTCGTTTATTGCTTAACTATTCTAACTTAGTTTGTATGATACACTTTCATTGATAGAAACTGCAGCATACCGGTAGTTGCGTTTCAGTAGATGAATTAAAGTAGGTATTCTAAACTAAGTTTAGATTACAGCCCATTAAGTTAGATATCATGATTATTGTAGAGTGCGAGAATGTGTCTTGCAGCAAATTTAGACTAATAGAGATAGTCTTGTTGCCTTGAAGACTACATAGAGATAGTCTTTGTAGTCATGAATATTTACTTATTTACATTTTTCTGCCGACAATTTATTTTTAACATAGAATAGTGGAACTCAAGGGACGTATAAGCTCCCGTCGACACATATTATATTTAAGATCTACTCAGTTTATTAGAATGATGTTCTCAGTACCGATGGAAGAAGAGCTAGAAAGAAAGGCCAGATCTAGAGATAACATGATTTGTCCAATTCTACAGTGTTTGACCGCATATCACCGGGAAGAAAGAGCCCATATTCAGCGTCAAAGAAGTCTGCCTTCGACACCCTCATTTGAGTTTGACCGAACACTATAATGCCAGAGATTCACCGCTATCCCCATGGAGGATTTAAATGACTTTGGACTTTCTCTTAATATTTCTATATATATAAATACCTATTCAAAATTGTACGTTAAATTTTCAACAAAAAATTGTAATGTTTTGTTTTAAGGGAGGAAGAATGTAACAATTTTGATTTTTACTTCATGATTTATACTAAAAACTTGGTCTTCAGAGTCACTCTATATCATAGAGTTTTCATGTAATTTATTTCTCTGGTTATTAATGTTCATATTTAAGTCAGAAATTTCGATTTTACATTTGTTTACCTTTTGCTAGCCTTGATGTTTTCATTATACCCGCCATATTGTCATTCTTTCCAAACGTAATTTGTCCCCGTTATTTCATTGGTTGAAATTATAGTCTCTAAGCCTCTCTATTTTAGATGTATTTGCCTTCCTCATTGGATGTGTTGGCCTTTATAAAGACCGCTGGTCAGTTAAATTATCACTCTTTACACGAGTCAAGAACCTAAAGGTTCGTTTTTCTTCTTAGAACTCTCTGAGTTCTTTGGTTCGGGTGATCTAGATATCCTAGGGTGTCCCGTTTCTATTTTTAGAAGCCTATATCTATAGAGGGTGATGGAAGGTTCTTTAAGTTAAAATACATAGTTTATTTCTCCCTTATTTTTTTCTTTTCTCTTTATATTTATTAAATTATCAGGGCTTTATTTATTGAAAATTATTATACTTCTACTGTGCTATTTTGGAAATATATTTTTGTCAATTGTTATCAACTTGACATATTTACTTCTTGTTAATAAATCTATTATTTAATTTATCACAGTCTTCTTACTTTTATAAAGGTGTTGACCATAGTCTAGGAATCACCATATTGAACTTGGGGTAAATTTAAATTTCAGAACCAGTAAGAGCCTTTGGCATACTGGTTCCTCGTTACACATGAAACGTATCAAGTATTAGGATGTCCGTTTATTTGAATTTTATTTCATTTAGATAATATTTATTATTTTTAAGAACGTTGAATATACAGTATCTATATTTAAGAAAATAATGTGTAAATGAATAATAGATTTTTTTTCTACGGTTGTGTGTATCTAAATTTTCAATTATCACTCGGAAATATGTCGCCGAATATTCATGTTTAGAATAAAATATATAATGGAATAAGAATTTTCCTAAGTAGTTAGGACGTCTTAACTTAAGATGTTCTAAGATATTGTCGAGAAACATCCTAAGACGTGTCCAAAGTTGATCTTAGGATGTTCCTAACTTTTTCTAAGTTATAATCTTAGGACATATTCTTTAGGAAAGTTTCGTGAACATGCCTGCAGGAAAAGTTTTTAAAAACATTGTATCATAAAAGGTTCTTGAAGTCCTGTAATTGCTTTGCATTGCCGAACGAACTGGTTTTCATAATTAAAAAAAATATTTTCTATTCTTAATCGGGACTGATTGCAAACTTTCGGTTTGTCAGTACATAGACGTGAAAAGGAAACTTGCTTTACGAACAACTGTCTAGTACACTGATTTTGACTGCGGATTTCTCCGTTTATCTGATCAAGACAATGGGCTCACGGCGGGTGTAACTGATCGACAGGAGATGCTTAGTCCTCTTAGGCACCTGATCCCACCTCTGGTGTGTCTAAGGATCCGTGTTTGCCCACCTCTAGTTTTGTATTCTATTAGGGACTTACGAGATTGATCATTGTTCGTTATCTTTGCCTTTTCATTCACAATAAGAGTGCAGATTTCTTCATCATTATTTATTATGTTTAAAGCCAGCATATTCTTTGGTTCTTTATAACAATCTAGCTTGCAAATACAAGTTGCTTTTGAGTCTAATGCTGTCTGACGTCACGTGTGATTTTGTGCGACAGATTGAAAGTTGGGCAGACAGATAGACAAACAGACAGTACACATACAATATGAAGAACTTGTATTCCTTTGAACGGAAATATGCAAACAGGAATCAGATATAGATGACTCTGTGGTGTATTTTTTTAGTTCAAGGTCACTGGGATATGTCGATCAGAGATGTGAATGAAACTTATTATCATTATTAGAGAAAACTTCGTTGACATATAGAAATGTCTAATTAAAGACCACCGCTAGAGATTATTTTCTTCTGTTGAAGCTTTTGAATATATTCTGTCTCATAAGAATATAAAAAAAGCGCCCAGGTCAGATATCAAAGGAGCAAAATTCGTGCCCATGGGAATTGCAACAGACTGTTGGAAGATTCGATCACCGAATGAAAAGTAGAAAGATAATGTCAATGAGGAACTATCAACTTCAAGTACTTGTGTGTAAACTCAAGAGTGGACTTTAGGAAAGTAATTTTTAAATTGACTGATCACTGGATATGAATATTTCCTTTTTCCATTTTTGTTGAAGAAGCAACTGTCTAGAATGTTAAAATAGCTAGTCTTTAATTTATCGCGAGGGATGTCGTGCAAAGTTTTGAAAGGTCATACGTTTTGATGTTGTTGATTTGAGAAAAGCTCCGGGATTTAGAATTTACTACAATGTAGAAGTTTTTCAGAGTTTTTCAGAATCAACATCTAATTTACACCACTTCTGGCATATGTTGTATCACAATACACCTAAGTTGCTCCTTGATAGCTGCAAATATTTTCGTGACGAGTAAAGTCAGGGGCTTGGTGGAACATTTACTAGAGCCAGCAATGTATCTTGCAGGGTCTTCAACATCAGAACATAGACTGAATGCTATGGTTATGGATGTTGCCCATCACAGGCTCTTCAAACCACCATGGAATACGGAAGGTACATGTAATCCTTCCAAATCTTGCCGCCGGTTCCTTAAACTCACATTTACTAACAAAGGAATAAATGCCGTCAACATAATCAACAGTCTTCGTCGTAAAAGGTTCAGTCGTGTATTCTAGAATATTTCAAATTCAAGTCTACACCGTGCATTTCTTACAAATATACTTCAACTATTGAATACAAAAAGGCGAAGTTAACATTGTGTCAAACGTAATCATAATCCAAAAAACATAATATACAAAATCGAGTGTAGGGCAACAACTTTTTAATTACATGTCAACTCTACGATACCTAGATATTGACCATCTTATACTTAATCCACCTACATGTTATTTTTCTTCGTCATCTTTCAAATATAGTCCAGCTAGACATGTCATCACTGGTGATGTTGATATAGTTGAAAATAAGAACCTTATATCACTTACTGTTAAAAAGTCCTGAATTCAAACAACATCGGGCACTCAAATATCGATAAAACTTCATCTCCATTATGAATTCTGTTAAAAATTATACCTGACAATGTGCCAAATATGAAAACAAAAACGTCATACAGTGCCAGAATGGTTAAAAGTTGAAGAAGAATATTAAAATCCCATATTTGATATCTTAGAACAAATGTACGTCCATCTATCCTTCTGTGTTCCGTAAACCAGAAGTAGTCAAAGAATTAAATAGGTTACATAAGGAATATCTTTTGGTCCCAGCTGACAAAGCTTGTAACAATATTGTCTTTGTGAGGCTCATTATTACAAATGCATTTTAAACGAACATATTTGTTAATCATACTTACACTTCAACTCCTCTTTCAAGAGATGAAACTCTTAAAAGCCATGCTTCAATTTTAGACACATTTGATACCGTAGTCAATGGGACAAATGAATATGAATTACCTTACCTATACTTAATTCCAAAACTTTACAAAAACTCTCACAAAGATACATTATTGGATCACCAAGCCCAACCTTTGCTCCTCACGAAAATATTGACAGCCGTAAAGGAGGAAAATCACCTAAACATATGCCAGAAGTGGTGTAAATAAAATGTGGATGAAAAATTCTAAAGAACTTATCGTAAAGAAATCACAGAACTTTTCTCAAATCAACAGCATCAAAACGTATGACCTTTCAACACTTTACTCAACCCTTCTTCACGATAGATTAAAGACTATATATTTTGACATTGCAGACGGTTGCTTCTTCAACAAAAATGCAAAGATCAGTCAATGAAAAATGACTGTGTTAAACATTACTATGATTCTACGCAAAGGTATTCTGATGTTGACATTAAAACGATGCTGGGGTTCCTCAATGACAACGTCTTCGTTGTCTTTGGTGATCAGGTCTTCCAACAGTCCGTTGACATTCCCATTGCCACGATCTGTATTCTTTTGTTAGCTGACCTGTTATTATATGATACAGGATATTCAAAAGCTTTTACATGAGAACAAATCTGAAGTGGCCTTAATTAATATGTCGAGGACGTTTTATCTGTTGATGATAATCATTTTCATTCTTCAGATGTCCATTCGATATGTCCCAGTGACCTCGAATTAAAAGACAACACAGAATCTTCCACGTCTGCCGTACTTAGATATTTTATTGGACCTAGAAATAGACGTTTATGGCAAACTAACGACTCAACTTCTTGACAAACAGGATAATTTCAGTTTCTCCGTCGTTAACTTCCCATATTTATGTAGCAACATTCCATCATTACCCGCATACATATGATGTTCTCTTAACTGATTCAATACTTGTTCTGAGTATGACCAGTTCTTAAATCGAAGCAGGCTACTGACAATAAAGTTGACGTTACAGGTTTTTAACAGTCTTGTTCAAAGTCATCATTTCGCAGATTCTATGGTCGTTGGGTCAAATGCTGTTGGACGTTTTTATACCAATTGTAGGCCGTTCTTAGTACAATGGTTTTTACTACGGATTACCCCGTTTACTTTATCAATATATAGGGCTTACGACGGGTGTGACCGGTCGAGAGGGGACGCTTACTCTTCCTAGACACTTTATCCCAATTCTGGTATATCCAGGGATTTTTGTGCTCATCTCTAAATTTGTATTTCATATAGAGTATATCTCTCATGCAGAGCTCTTCTCCTTTACTGGGTAATGGCTTGACTTTTTAAGGCTTCCTCTATAAAATTATGTTTTTCCAAACATTTAGGCTTCAAACATCGCTGATCAGAAATTATTTTTCGAAATGTGTCATATACTGTACACCAAAATTAGTATCACATGTTCATATAAGACATGATAATGATTAATTTATGAAATCATCTTTAAATAAGGTAGTTGTTAACTGTGGCTTAGTAGCTCCCTTGTCTAAGTATTGTTCTGACGTTTTATCATTAAACAGGGAGCTATATAGTACTAAATCTAGGCATAACTAAGGACGTTAATGATATTCTTCACAGTTGAGCTACAATGAAGCTGTAATGTTTTATGAACTAGAAATATACAAGGAAGTTCATTATCTGTGAAACCAAGTAAGGTTTCAATTTTATGTTAAAGTGGCCATGGGGTTCAATTCTTATACCAATTATGGACTAGTATTGGAATATGTATGGTATCTGTCAGGGAAGGGGTGGGTAGAGTTGCTTACTTACTTATTTACTTACTCGAACTGTTATGATCAAAGTAAAATGAATGATAATTTTTTCCATGTAGAAACATTTTTGGGGAGTTTATTCTTGATAAATCGATGAAATACTCGTTCACAGTCGAGCTACACTGGAGTTTTCCCCCCTGGAAATATCTTGAATGAATCTCAAGCATCTATTATATACCAGCCACTGTATGCTGTATATCAATGGATTTATCGTTGAGGTTTAATAAAGTTAATGACACAATTCACTTGCAATCGAGTGTGATGGAGTCTAACGCGAGTAACGTCAGTGAATTTGAGGAATATTTTATGAATGGGAGATCAAGTTGTTCAAATATGACCCCGGCCGGGTCGATGGGGCCACAAAGGGGAGTCAAAGTTTAGACATTGATTAATAAGGGAGCATTTTAAGAAAGTTTCTTCTCAAGAATCCACTAGGCCAGCAGAAAGCTGAGATTGTATGTGAGCTTCTTGAACTATAGTGAGATTTAAAGTTTGTTCAATCATGAAACCCCGGGGTATGAGGGGCCATCAAATTAGGGATCAAAGTTTACATATGATTATATAGAAATAATCCTTCTTCTCAAGAACCACCGTGGGCCAGGAAAGCTGAAATAATTATGGGAGCTTCCTAATACCGGAAATTCAAGTTGTTCAATTATTGACCCCGGGGTAGGTGGGTCCAGCAAATAGGGATCAAAGATTTTACATGCAAGATATATAGGGACAAAATCTTTAACAAAATCGGCTCTTTGATGAGAACCACTGGGCCAGGAAAGTTGACATTTTATATGAAATCTTTCCGATATAGTGGAATTCCAAATTTGTTCAAATCATCCTTCGGGGGTAGATGGAGGCCCCCAATAGGGAGATCAACAGTTTACATGCAGATATATTAGAGAAATTCTTTAAAATCGTTTTCATTGAACCGAAGGTGGATATTACTGAAAGCTTCCTGAATTGGAGTAGATTTCGGAGTTGGTTCAGATCAATGCCTCACCTGACTAGGTTAGATTTAGTCCACAGTGGTAACTTCTAAATCCCAATAACGGGCTCTTCTTTAGGTGAAGCAGCTGTCTCAGGTGAGCGATGTGGCCCAGGGCCTCTTGTCTTGATTTTTGCTTGTCGCTTACCTTAGAAGTTGCCTTATCCCCTCCCCTCTTCATAAGACAGTCCTGTACGCATGGAAATTATCTATCGTTCTCACTGTGAAAGGTGCTATGTCCTGTAATTAGAGATTGAAACACTCAACTCGTCGCTACTTGAATGATGCGGCATGGTGGAGTGTAGCGGGTTTTGCACCAGACATTTATCCTTAGTTTAGACTCTTTTTTCACAATAAACGACAATTGAATTTATTGTGTGCTTTCTTTGGAGAATTTTATTTTATTCGTATTCGGAATCAATAACACGGGCCGTCTCCTCGCTGGTCTAATTTATGTTTTCGTATATTGACAATTTCTCCTGAAAATAGCCAAATACGATGAAGATCTTTTTGTCTTGTTAAACTTCAGGTTTAAGAAGCTATACTGATGATATAAATAAGAATAGAGTGCGCCAATTTCGACTGTTAATTTAGTATTATAAGATATAGCAACCACTAACCAATCTGAAATAGTAAAACAGAAGAAGACGATTTCTTTTTAGCTTTGTGCGTAAAATGATAAAAGTTTACATATACCAGGTATAATTTTAAAATATATCGTTTAATAATCAGCCTTGATATAATCCTAGAATTTTACCCATTATAAAACCATCTAACATTTGCTTCCCTCACAAACAGACTTGCTATCTATCGAAAAATCAGTGAGGTCTTTCTTTCGAGGATACTCGCAAAGAACGGCGGTTTGGACTTTATATGGCAAGGAACTGCATAGAAGGACAATCTGTATTCTCTGCTGATATGCACAATGACGTCCGGATATGGAAGGCATGCTTCGTTTTCAACTTTGTCAATGTGACCTGAAACCGGGCGTTGAGTTTCATTATGTTTTATCAAATTCTTCAGATGTCATGCACACAGGAAAACCTTTTTTACATACCACTGCTGCAAGTAAAGCTTATGCGATGTAAGTCCCCTCCTTTTTTTTTTGAAGTGTTCATTTGTACTTTTTTTATTCAGATTTAGTTATTTTCCACAGAAGCGAAATATATTTGGTATAATCGCCCGGCCCGATTTTCCTCGTTATTAACAAGTCTAGTAAGATTCACACATTTGTAAAGATTGATTGCTTTTATTTACTTGCGCCTTATATAAAACAATATCTAACAATTTTTGATCCCCCTCGATTGTCTGCGGGACTCGATATGTATTCATAGTGTCAAGATGAGAATGCCACATAATTTACCAATTAAATAACTGTCAAGTATCCTTCAAAATATTTACGACGATTCATGATACAGACCCATGTTTCTATTTCTAAATGTTTGTTAAAAACAACTGTAAAACTCAGCTGGTGTTCTTATCACTGGAAATTCATTTATCAAATAAAAAATGGCGATAGTAACCAAAGTTCAAACGCAATATAGTCCCAAAAAAAACACATCACAAAATCGAGTGTAGGCACACACGGACCTTCGACAAAGCGAGGCAGATCAGGTGCTATGGAGGATAAGCATCTCTGCCCACCGTCACACCGCCGTGAGCCCGTAGTCGAAACAAAGTAAACGGGGTTACCACGTCATCAAAGTCTAATACGAAATGACAGTCTAACAAAGGTGAACAAATCAGTCACAAGATACTAGTGATAATTTGTTAATCGCAAACAAAGTCATTATAGCGACCGTAATTTACCAACCAAGTTTTATACCAAGACTGGTGAATAATCTGATGTGCAAATTGCTCCAATGTTGTCAGGAATTGAATGTAACTATTGTGAGTTTTACTGGCGACGTCGTAAAATTACAAAACAGTTGATTAGAATGAAAAAATAAAGGGCAAATATATCATTTCTTCTTTTAGATCAGTCTCATACTTGATCTAATCCTAATGTGTTATACATATATCATTATATGCCCAACCTTGTGTTTGTATTCTGTTTGGACTTACGAGATGATCACTGTTCTCGTATCTTTGCCTTTCATTCAAAACATCGGTTCTGGGAAGCATTTTCGATGACACTTACTCTGGGACATGCAGAGGGTAGTGGTCCAAGTGGTCAGGCTAGTCACAACTGTGATTTTTAGATACGTCCCTCAAAGTATAAACCTAGTGAACAAACTTCTGGGTTGGATCAACATTAAGATCCGTAGCTTGTGGAATGACACCTATGAGGGTGGTCCCCCAGTAGTCCTCTTCGCACCAATGTCAGTAAAAGGGGTGATGATACCATTATCTTGTTTTTGAGATCCCGCCCTCACTTTTATTCATAGTCAGAAAAACAATAAGGTTAGGAACTTCAAGCCCCGATGCGGGACTGGGTTTTCTGACATAAAAATTATTAAATATCAGTTGGAAACATCGAAAGGCCCTAACCTTAGAAAATTAGATTTACAGGATATAACCATTATAATTATATCCACTGGATATTCCAATATCGATATGGTGATGATATAATCTCTGCTTATAAGAGTTTCAGCCGAGGTTTTATCTTCTTATATTAGAATGGTCCATATTAATCTGATACCCATTTCAAAATTGATGTTTGCTGCAACTTTTTGACAAGCAAAGAATTCGGTTTGATGTACTCAAATAAGGTAAATGCACAGATTGCAAGAATGAATTGTTTGTAAAGGTATCAATGACGCAGAACTATATTATAAATGTTTTCAAATGTCATTTTTGACAATAGGGCACTGTATTCACCACCATTTTCACCAGTTCCTCTCACATCTTTAAATCTATCCTACTCGATCGACATGACGTTAGATTTACTTTTCATGCCGTTCTTGCAAGTCTATGCAGTCACCAAATTAAATGGCCTCATCATAGTGTGTCTCTTTTAAGACGTCATACATAATACTTGGGTCTGGAATCCGGCTTAGCAGTTATTCTTGCTGAGGTTGTTGAAATAGACTCCTTTCCATTCCAGGGTAGGCTTTCACTGACCCATAGCTTCAACTCTTGACACGAATCGTATATACTCTCCTTATATTGCTATCATGATTGATTGAAGCTCTCGTCTGTAGTTCAGGTGATAATTAACTGTACCAAAAACGTCTGTTCATATT
This sequence comes from Ostrea lurida, assembly GCA_903981925.1. Taxonomy (NCBI): domain Eukaryota; kingdom Metazoa; phylum Mollusca; class Bivalvia; order Ostreida; family Ostreidae; genus Ostrea; species Ostrea lurida. The sequence continues at coordinate 12,822 of CAJDSM010084558.1, forward strand.
CTGCATGTAGCAAATATCAAAGATGTTCTAACATACTGGAGCTAACCTGTTGCCAAACTGTTAAGTGCTCATCTTAGAGTAGCTTAACATAATCTCATTGCTTCTTGTCTAGGAACCCCAATCCATTGCGTTCAGCAATGATCTAAACTGTACCATGAAAGATGTCCAGTCTCTTTTCCCGTTATAATACGGAACCTTGATCTATGATGTGTCCTGGCCATTGTGACTACTCTGATTTTGGTAAGAGTTTTTCCTGTTAGTGCATAAGGTCCTTGGTAACTTCTTGTGTTTGGCTGGTTCATGGTTCCACATTATCGTCCTGTTTCTCTGGAATTGGATCTGATAACACTTCTTGACTCTGAGGATATTGGATGTGGAATATCCATTTGTAATACTTGTTCTCTGTTGGATAGTGTTTTCCCAGAATATCCATGATGGTTAGTTCCCTGGGATACGCTCTGATTCTAGTAGCGACTGGCTTTCATATCCAATTGATATTACTCGTGAAAACTTATGAATAGCATTATCCGATGTACTGATCTAAAAACTGTCAGGTTTCTATTTCCTGTCGGATTGTATTTTCTCTGGGTGATAGATACAATATATTCCTCATTACAATCTCCGAGATTTGATTTGTCACGGCGGTTAATGGATTTGCGGATAGGATATCTCTGATAGCGTCTGGACCGGAGTGGATAAACTACCATCTTGGGTTGCGGATAGCTGTTTCCTGGTGCAGTCTTATCCATGTGGTGGATTAATGCATCTTTAGATAACTGTCATAGATCTTGGTGGATAGTTATTAATCCTGCTACGTAATGGTGCATTGCCGGAGACTCAAATGGATAGATGCTATCCTCGGATGTTGTATAGATTGTCAACGTCCATGTATCTGGTGTTTCAAGGGTCTGGTTTTTTGACTCCATCTGCTATCCTCGCCTATCAATCTAGCTATTTACGATCGACAGATCTTGTTCGGATCTACTTATTGTCTAAACGCGGCTATAACCCCCTAATTGATTTAAGTGAACAGGTGGTGACTACTAGTTTCTGACGTAAGCTATAGAGCGATTATTCATGTCTCTCCAAATGTCCATTGTTGTGACTGTGCGTTTGACAAGGTTGGGGTGTCCCCCCCTGTGTTATTGGACAGTACTAACTCCGCTTCCCTGCAAACTTGGGTTGACAATGTGAAGGTATGGTAGCACTCCTATAGACCTAGTTCCCAAATTTGGAATATCAGAACTACTGTAGGTGTTTGGGTCTTACTTCCCAGATCAGTATTAACCCACCCTAGCATGCCTGGCGTAACGGGTGGTGTAACCTGCCTATTTCTAAGAACATAATGAAGCAAATGGATACTTGACTGGCTAAAGGTATTATGGTAAGTCTATTAATGCACAATATTCTGTCTGTTCAACTTCAAAACAATTGTGAAAATAATATTTGAAATATGAAAAAACTGAGTTTCAATACTCATTGTGTGTTCAAAACAAATTGTGAAAAATATTTGAATATGAAAACCATGAGTTTCACTTCAAATTCAAACCTAAAGGTTTCCAAACACTAAAAAAAACATGAGTATTCATCTCTTTGTGTTTTTTATACAATTGGTGAAAAATATTACAATATGTAAAGCTCTTTTACAATTTGATGAAAATTCTTTGATAATGTAAACTATTGGTTTTCAGATTTTACTCTTGGTTTATACAATGATGAAAATATTTTTAGAATATATAAAGACTTTAAAGTTTCGCGTGCCACCATTTGTTGTGGTTACGTTATAATATAACTCTTTGATATAATTAAGAATATAATTAAGCAAATTGAAATAAATATTGAAAAGCTTTAAAATTGTCGGCTTTAAATATCATAATAATAAACAACAATGTAGTTTTTCAAATTACATAGATTATGTAGTTACTAGGCAGTGTAATAAATACAATCCAAAAAAATACCCTTCGAACAAAGACGTGCCGGATCGTTGAAACCCCAAAAATACGAATAATATAATGTACAGTCAAAGTAAGAGTTTGGTCTTCTGCGATAAACTAATAGTACATATTTCCGGGTTTAGCGTGTATTAGAAACAAAGAGGTTTTGCATATATGAATTTCGAGATAAATAGACTAAAGTATATCGTTATGGATTATATGAAAAGGAACAAAACATAGCTCAGTATTATATTTAATAGGTAAAAAGCATTGCGGTAAGACTGAATCCTTTACGCAATACAAGAAACGGACAACAGGAAAGTCATAAACATGGACGAGGTTTCCTGACTAAAATATGGCGCGGAAATATAAACGAAGAAGTAAATAATAAAAAAGAGTAATAAGTTTCTATCTACAGACCGGCTAGACACTAACTAGAATCAGTCACGGGGGGTAGAGGTTTTCTTTAGCGGATTTTTGAACCCTATTTTGTGATATGCATAATTCATTAGAAGAAAACAATTGAGGGGCGAATCTCGAAAACTAATACGACACATCCCATTGTTTCACGGGTGATGGTGTTGGACTAATAGGGCACGACCTCAATTTTCAGTTCCCAGGTTTTGGGGTCTTCGATGTTCTAAATCTGGAGTTCATTCAAGACTACAGATATCTTTATCAGTTACTAAGTAAAATCAGTATCAATACAAATGGTAGTTGAATAGACGTGTAGTAATTTGTCAATTTCTGTACTGTGAACTGTCGTGTGACAATAATATTAGTTGAATAATGAATGTAAATTGTCGCCACTTTTTTAATGCACCTGCTAGAGGCTCCATTTAAATTGCTGTAGTATTCCTCACAAGTGAAATTTACATCACTTGTTTAAGATCATGTTTGTGCTTTAACAGTACAGTCAGCGTTTCTGAGTTTTTTTAAACTTGTGCCCGAGCCTTGTGAATTTAATTACAGATGAGAATACGGTTCAAACCAAACAACACCTTTGTGTACTTAAATTTTTCCAACAAGATTCAACATGTTTCTTTTTCCCTCGTTTAGTTTTCAATCGATTTTATAGTAAATAAGGTACAAATATAATTCAAGGCGTACTTAGGGAATCACAGAAATTCAGCTACAATAGTTTCATGGTTTCTATAATGGTTGGAAAACGTGATTTTTTCCAATTTTACTTATGCGTAGGGTATATCAGGAATAGCATTTAATAATCATATTAATAGCGCTCTTTAAAGTTGTCCCCAAGCCCATCTCCCAAATAGTATCGAATGTTTGTTGAAATAATATATATCACATTGGCGTAATAATTTTGTTAATTAGAGCTATTTGACTCTGAGTCTCATTCATACATGATTTACAAACATAATTGGTGTCGCAGGGGTTCAACAACAGTACACGTTTACAAGTGCTAGCATTTCGACAAATTCTATGTCCGTTAAATACGATTTTTACTTTGTCAGTATGACCGGCCATTGGGTTAAATGCTGTCTATAACATGTTTCAATATCAAATTGTTACCGTTTTCATACATCGATTTGACTACGGATTGTTCCTTTTCACCTGTCAACGACAATGGGTTCCACCACGGCGGGTGTTGCCGGTCGACAGGGATGCTTACTTTCCTACAGCACCCTGTACTCCACCTCTGTGTGTTCAAGGGCCGTGGTTTTCCCAACTCTAGTTTTTATTCTATTTGGACTTAGGATGATATGTTTCGTTATCTTTGCCTTTTATGGTACAAGAGATTTTATGTATACTACAATTGTATTTAGGTTTCATTTAAAAGTTCCATTTGTTTACGCAGCTGTTGAAATGTTCATTTAAAATACTTTATTGTGTAGAAAGTTCTCAGTTCTGCGCCTATAATTTCAGATAGAGATATGATCACCACTTTTTTTTGTCATTTGTTTCAGATTCTCTATCGTTTATATACATTTGATTAACTACCCACTTGTTTAGATAGATTTTACGACTTTTTCCTTGGCTCGTACAAAATACACTGATAGTTAACGAGCTGTTCTATTCCATGGAAACCAAATCAGAATTAGTTATTTTGAATCTGTCATCATTTAGACAACAATTTTTACATTATAAAAGAAGAAAAAAATAGGAATAAATGGGTTGCTAGAACAATGCACCAAAACATGGAAAGTTCATGAAATAAGGTGGTAGCTGTTCATCCACAAAACTTAATATGTCCAGTAATGACGAAATACCTAAATGTAAAAATATTATCGATTAATGGCCAAAATTTTTTCATTCGCCGTATACATTGCATTCATAGAGGACGATATTTAATGCTCTTCATCTTTAGATACATGGAAAACGCAGGTAAAGACAGGTAACAAAGTGGCCGACACAGCCGAACAGCCATCAGCAACAGCTGCACATACCAAGAACTAGCCTCGGCTATGCGCGGACAAGAGTTTGTGAAAATAACTCGAAAAGTAAACCACGCGCAAACACATTGTATAATCCAAATCATGGCGGACGCGAAGTCGAATATTGTGAGATTGGAGCATGGATTTGCTTCGATGGGTTCACTGTTAATCCAAGTATCTTAATGTGACCCATAGGGATTACCAGGGAGGATGGAAGACCATCAAGTTCCAATATATAGAAAATGTCCTCTCGATTTTAAAAAGTGTCGTCATTGTAATGAGTTCGACATCCTAATACAATTCCTATATCTCGTGAACCAGCTAGGCGGAGAACACCAGAACTCATGGAGAATCGTGGAGAGAGCTAAGAATCAATTGCGCGTTAATGTTTGGATGTATGTAGTGATTTTGTCCCAATACAATTTACAGATGTTAGTAAATCCAGTCAGTCCCAGCATGACCGATGATAAAACAAGGGAATATAGTCCCAATTTACTATCGATATTGACCCGTTTTATTTCATCAATCCACTGAAACTTCAT
>CAJDSM010084606.1:675-12010 GCA_903981925.1 Ostrea lurida
ACTATTACATGATTTTTGATATGCATGTTTACACACACACTCTCTCTCTCTGCTCTCTCTCTCTGCGCTCTCTCTCTCTCTCTCTCTCTCTCTCTCTCTCTCTCTCTCCCTCCTCTCTCCTCCGTACTCCTCTCTCTAGCTCTGAGTTGGATCGCATGTGGTGTTAAAAATGATAGGAAATGTACATGTTACGGGGTGATACCAATCGGCTTCAGTACGTCTTTCGTAACGACCTGCAAACAGGGCAAAGATAGATAAACGGTTGGATATTGCTTTTTTGTTTGGCAACGGTTTTATTTCACCTATGAAGGCAGCATAACAGTAAAAGACGTGAATATTCGCCCACAATTGTTAACAAGAATATGAGCATTAAAAATGCGCGAATTACACGTTTAAAGATCTTAATAGTAGCTTACTAGATTTGAGACTCAACATTTTTGTAGAAAGACATGTAAATTAGAAAAGACATGATATGTCAACGATCCACCTACCCCACGAGGAAAGGCTCATGTTCGTCGTAAGCATTAATCTGAACATATAAAGCGTCGTGATGTACTGCAAAGTTATAGCAGATTCTATTAGCTATTTATAGAGTTTACCTACAATTCTAAGAAATCTGATATTAAATTCATCTTTGTTTTTGATTACGTTTTGATAGGACCAAAAGTGCCCTATAAGCAGGACCCTTAAAGTATCTGCTTTTGATAAATTAAACAAACGTGTATTTTTAACACCGGAAGTAAGTACAAGGGTATAATGAGCTTTTACAACTAGTAAACGTAATCACTTGGCTGTGTGTCAGTTTTTGGGGTTAGTTATGTCCCTTTATAACCGTATACGGATGTGATTTTGATAGGAAATGTATACCTGTTTAATGATGAACAGACGGTGTAAGTAGATGGAGAGGCAAAGCGTTGTTAGATTATACATGTGTCAATAAAGAAAAGGAGAAAAATCGAATGAGCAGAAGTTGTTAAAATGGGCATGGACACCGTTCTTGAGCCTCAAAAATGTTCATCATTTTAGAAATTGTCATTGTTCAAATTTTACATGCCTCACTTAGGGTATTGTAATGGTCAGCAAAAATTGAACATCATTTGTTGAGTACAAGTTGAGATGCAATCACATACAATTCTTCACTTATGTACTACAAGGCCTCGATTCATGTTTTTGTTTACATAAAGATTGCTTCACAGAAATACCATGTTTTAAACAAAAATTGAGATGTTGATAATCACTAGGAACTGGTTTAATTGTGTGTCAGAATGAACTTGTAATATAAAAAAACATCTTGCATATTAGAACGCGAACGATTACTTAGCAAATTTCAATGTAGTAAACAAAAACATGAACTCGGAGCCTTGTATACATAGTAAGGAATTTGTATGTATGGCATCTCACTTGTAACTCAACAAATGATGATTCAAATTTTTGCTACCATTACAAATACCCTACAGTGAGCATTGTAAACATTAACAATGGAAATCTAAAATATGAACATTTTTAGCTCAGAAGTGTCCATGCCCCTTTAACAACTTTCTGCCCATTCGATTTTCGTCTCTTTCTTTATTAACATGTATAAGTCTAACAAACTTTGACCACTATCTTACTTAACGTCTGTTTATCATTACTGGTATACATGTTCTATAAAATCAGTCGTATCCGGATATACAGGGACATAACTAAACAAAAACACACAGCCAAGTGATTACGTTATAGTGTAAAAGCCATTATACCATTTGTACTTACTTGCGGTTTTAAAATACACGTTTGTTTAATTTATCAAAAAAGAGATACTTAGGGTCTGTATATAGGGCATTTTGTCTATCAAAACGTAATCAAAAACAAAGATGGAATCTTAATATCATTTCTTAAATTGGTTAGGTAAATCTAATAAATAGCTAAATAGAATTTCTGCTATACTTTGCAGTCACATCAGACGCTTTATATGTTCAGATTAATGCTTACTACGAACAACACTTCCCTCGTGGGTAGGTGGATCTGACAATCATGTCTTTCTATTTACATGTATTTCCTACAAAATGTTGATCTCAATCTAGTAAGCAACTATAAGATTTAACGTGTAATACGCGATTTTTATCTCATAATTCTCTGTTCAATGGTGTGGCGATATTCAAACTTTTATAGGCGCCCTTCATAGGTAAATACAAACCAGTTCCAAAAACAAAAAAGCAATTATCACCGTTTATTATCTTTGCCTGTTTGCAGGTCGTTAGAAAAGACGTCAATAAGCGATTGGGTATCCCCACGTACATGTACAATTTCCTATCATTTAACACACACATGCATACACTCAGTAGAGAGAGAGAAGAGAGAGAGAGAGAGAGAGAGAGAAGAGAGAGAGAGAGAGAGAGAGAGAGAGAGAGAGAGAAGAGGAGAGAGAGAGAGAGAGTGTGTAAATGATATCAAAAACATGTAAAAAATTAGTATTACGCTACTGATGAAGAATAATACTAGTAGAAGTATGTAAATCGCTTTGTGATGTCAAATTTACACTATATACATTTGATTGTGAATCAGTTCATTAGACAATATGACTGTCTTAATTCGCTTTATACCGAAAGAACATAGTTAATCAATCTGCAGTGTAAACACGGTCACAGATTTGTGTATCGTATTTAACACATCTTTTCTGGTTCTGCCTCCAAATGGCCCAGTAACTAGTGATCATATGCCATGGAAAGCGCATGTAAAAATTGAAGGAAAAACAAACAGTAAAAGAATAAAAAATTAATAAAAAATATAATCATTTATGTAATTTACTGTTAGCGTTTTTGTACACCTTTAATAGATTTTGTGTAAATTTACTGATTAGTTTAATTTAGCTTTATTCAGGCAGAACATCATTTATTTACAAATTATCACTAAGATATTACAATTAAAACAACATTACATAGGTTTTGGTACACCGTTAATGATTTTAGTGTAATTTTACTGATAGAGTGTAGATACATCTTATTAGATTTTGTGTAGTCTTACAGTGTAGCGTTTTAGAACATCTGCAGCCATTATGTTGTCCTGAGGAAGGGAAGTCGCCTCATCATATCTTGTTCGTGTCGTTGGTCGTTTTAGTGCTTGTTTATGGATAGCTTTTAGTTTGACCTACACTCAAGGGTCAAACATATTTTCGCACTGCTAATTTTCATTAAATAATTCATGAATAAACATATTTAGAAGTACTGATATCAATATTTCTTACTGCAGTCATAACTAAAATAAAAATCTCACGAATCATGCATAATTGCCAGATTTAAATATGTTACTGAATGACAACTACATATATGATAAACGTGATGACTTTGACTTTGCAATTGTCAACTTTGCTTTTTTAGTAGTATACCCACTATATCCTACTTAGGGGTGTGTAGTCTCTTCAGTTGATTCGATACGCCAAGGGCATGCATGCGCATGATGATTTTTTTAAAGCGAGGCCAACTACTAACCAAAAAGTTTGATGTTGCAAGTTATAACGAAATCTCCGTTTAAAGTCATCATTTCACAATCTATACGGTCGCTATAATGACCTGTTTGCGATTACAAATTATCACTAAGTCATATGTTGACTGATTTGTTTCATACCCTTTGTTAGACTGTTCCATACTAATTTGACGACGGGTACCCCGTTTCTATTTGTTTTCGACTACAGGCTCACGGCGGGTGTGACCGGTCAGCAAGAATGCTACTCCTCATGGCACCTGATCCTGCCCTTGTTTTGTCGAAGGCCGTGTTGCCCTACACTCGATTTTGTATGTGTTTTGGACTAGATTACGATTTGATACTTGTTACTTCGCCATTTTATATTACTATCATTATTTCTCCTCTGTGTTACAAGTTATTTAACACTCACTGGTATATCATTGTTTTATGAACTTGATTTAAACGTTATCTTACACATTCAATTAATAGCATGAAAAAAAAAAATAGACTTCACAAATAAACAAAAATTAATGAGAGATTTAAATTGGCAATTCTAAATTTCACAATTAACATTAAATAATAAAAGTAGTAATAAAAAGAAAATGATCTACAAAATAGGAAAAATAAATTGACAATGTATAAACGAATCGAAGAACCTATAGAATATCAGGCGTAATAATATAGATATCGGAGCTTTACATATAACAAGAAAGTTACTGCTTCGTTACCAAATCTGTCAAAAAAAAATCATACATTGAGAATGTAAAAATGAAAGGGGTATTACACATTAGGTAAAGATAAAATGGTTCACCATGTCAAGAAAGTACAAAAACCGAACACAGTACATTAAAAAAAAAGAAGCAGTTAATTTTGTGATTTGCTTAACAACACATAACAAATGTTACATGCGCTGTTTTGTACACAGAAAAAGACAAAGAAAACATGTACAACTCTGAGAATCTAAATCTGCGACATTGATAAAAAAATGTTCCTTACAACTACAATCCGAGCTATGAGAAATAGCATTACTTAAATACAAGATATAAGATTTCACCCTACATATAGGGAATATAACACCAAACAAAAATACACACACATAGATTGTATGAACATCCAATTCGAATTTAGCGTATCTTAATCATCGCTAATGACCACTACCTATTATGATATAGATGCACCAGCTTATCTAGTTTAAAGATAAATTCACTTGCCCTAAATAATACGAAGTGTTTTGTCCTTCTTGAGAGCCTTATATTATATATCGGTGAGAGTGCAAGTCCCTTTTGCTTTTATAATGCTGACAATCCAGTTACCGTTGCCAGAGAGCATATCATTTCAAGTTCATTCAGAATTCAAACCCTGATACCCATTATGGTTACGTAGTAGGCAATCAACCGTGTTATGCCACTATCTGATTATAATATATCTTCTATATATTTCTTTTATGAATGTCATGAATATTTTGTATAACAGATATACTCATATAGTTTAATGAATTAAAAATTTAACGAATATAGTTATCATTCATTAAAATGTACACGAGATCTAAGTTCTTACTACGTTCATTATTTATATATACGCATTAGGGCCCTTCACAATAAATATACTTTTTTTTATTAAGATATGTAGCCAGTGTATTAATTCAATGTATATTTTTGTTTTCTTATCTGTTTTCCCTTGATTTTATCCTTTTTTTTTTTTCCCTTTTTTTTTGTCTACGTTTATTTCAATTTTTGTTATTTGGGGGGGGGGGGGGGAATTCTTCTTATGTATGAATACTGTTTAAAGTTTTATCATAGTAACCCCTAGAACACCCACGTTGGTTAGCGTTGGAATGTTAGGGTTCTGAGTAAATAACCCTAAAACCCTATATATATAATAATGAGAGCGATAAGTCTCTATCAATCATATTAAAGACGCTAATATCCATTAGTGTCCCAATAAAACTACAACAAGCTACAAAATTTGTGAGTGTAGATAATGGCCAAACACGGACCTTCGACAAAAGCGAAGGCAGGATTTCAGTGCACATGGCAGCGAAGTAAGTCAATCCTCTGCGGACCAGTGTCACAGTCTCACCTCGTGAGCCCTGTTATAGTCGAAGCCAAAGGAAACGGGGGTTACCCGTCGTCAAATCGTAAAGTGAACGAAAATGAGACAGTCTAACAAAGTATCAGAGGTATTATGAAAAAAAATCAAAGTCAAGCATATTGGACTTAAATGATAATTTGGTAATCACAAACAAGAGTCATATATAGACGACCGATAGAAGTTTTACGAAGTGATACTTAGATCGAGGATTCGTATATAACCCAGATGTAACTAAAACATATACCTAAAAATAACATGAACTCTTACTCAGCAAAAGAAAAGTAATAAATAAACGCCTGTTCGAATTGTATAACGCTCCTAATCGATCAGTAAATAGGTCAACATACAGTTTGCAGTGGCTTTACAGCCAAGACGTCCTTAATTGTGTCAAGCAATATACAGTTCACAGCAGACGGCGGTTTGATACTCACGTGAACAATAGTATCCAGGACAACCAGTTTGTACAGCTCTTGTCACAATCACCGTAGATCCAAAGGCAAATGTAAGTTAACTGATAGGATATGAATAAATCAATCACTTTAAAAAAAACTGATCTGGCCATTTTGAAGAAAAAAAAAATCCAGCAATGAGTTTGCATAATCACAAGTTATCACATAGAAAAATATTACCAATATAACGAGGATTCTTGAACTCACACTAGGCAAAATCTTCTCGACTACGAAAATGCCCCACAACCACACAACGCTCAATGCATCAATGTGGGTTTGTATGTGCGTAGCGGGGGTCACTTAAGAATTTATCTAAGTTATCTGATCATTGATCACATAAGTACATATTGGGTTAATTTTTATTCGAAACACTAGCAAGCTGCCTATGTTTCAATTCAACTGTTTAGGTCATCCGTTAATATACCTATATTTTGCACCAAGAAATTTTCCTGCGTTACCTGAATCAACTAAAGGTTTCCAGGAAAGTAGTGACTGGTCAAACAAGAAAGCTTACTCCTTCCTATGCAACATTATCCATTTCTGATTGTCCAGGACGTCCGTTTTTGCCCAACTATTGTTTTTTAATTCTATTTCCACTATACGAGATTTGATATCACTATTCGTGTACTCTCTTATGCCTTTTAACAACTCCTCCTTGGCAATATTCTTGATTTACACCTATTTTCTGAGTTTTCAGTGTTATCCCTTGACTCTCTCCTGTAATTTATTTAAATTTTTGATACAATAGTCAACAATACACATGTACTGGTCTTCTTAACATGTCATGCTTTAAAAAAATGGACGATGAGCATTATTCACATTGGGAAAATTAGAATTGCATGTTATATAATAGCATTTCCCTACCTTTAGTGAGGCGACATGACAACAGGTGATTCAACAATGAGAGCATAGAATTGCATGGTAATAGCATTCCTACTTTGTGAGCGACTGTTACAAGTCACAATTGAGAGCATAGAATTGCATGTATAGCATTCCTTACTTTGGGAGCGGACTGTACAAGCTCACAAATGATGAGACAAATTATGAATTGCATGTATAGCATTCCACCTTTGTGAGGCGACGACAATGGTCACAACTGAGAGCATGAGAATTGCATGTATAGCTTCCTACCTTGTGAGGCGACTGTACAAGGTCACATAATGAGAGTCAATAGAATGCCAGTATTAGCAATTCCTACCTTCGTGAGCGACTGTAACAGTCACAGATGAGAGCAGTAGAATTGCAGTATAGCATTCCTACCTTGTGAGGCGGACTGTACAAGTCCACAATGAGAGCATTAGAATTACATAGTTGAGAGCAATTCCTACCTTTGTGAGAGCGACCTATGTACAATCCTCTGGTCACCAATGATTAGAGACATAGACAATATGCTGCAATGAGTATAGCATTCCTACCTGTTGTGACGCGATCACTTAGTAACAAAGGGTCCACTCAATGAGAGTCATTGAAGAATTTGGCAATCGATATAGTCTATTCTCTACCTTTATGAGGCTGAAACTGATACAAGGGTAATCAAAATGAGAGCAATAGAAATGCGAATGTTATAGAGATTCCTACCTTTGTGAGGCGACTGCTATCCATTTTCACAATAATAGAGAGCAAGGAACGAATTTGGTTCCATCCGAAACGACTAGAACACACGGCAAAGTAATACTGAGTTTCTACTTTCCCGCTGCTGTACTTTCAATCACAGGGAATAACATCATCTAATAATAAAGCGGACAAGAATAAAAAAAAAAAACACAGTTTCAATAATTTAATACGCGGAATCTATCGCCAAGGATTTACATTTGACCAAATTTAAAAGCAGGAGTTTTCGTCATATTATATTACTAGTATTTTACAAACCCTATTTCATGTGAGTCAGTTGAACTATGAATTACTAACTTTTGGTACATTATTCGATTACAATGGCTCTAAACGTGCAATTTCTGCGAATAACCCCTGAGTAATAATTTAATTTCTTTAATATAATTCCGCAGACACTATAATCTGGTCAAAGTTTTCTAAGTTTATTGGCCTGCAAAGTTATTTTTGATATTAACCTGCGCTTTGGAAATAATGGGACCACACCTGTGCACCTTGACAACTAGCCAGCCGTGATAACTACTTTTTGTAGCAGATTGATCTAACGAAAATAAATAAATAGGCAATGGAAAATTTAGGAGTTATGTTTATTTCATAATTCTGTAATATAAATTTGTAGGAATGACATATAATTTTGGGGCACACATATAGAATTTTCCTCTTCTCGTACTAGAACATTATACCACTATCACCTGCTTATGTGCTGATACATATATCTCCCAAGTTTGATCGAATACGCCAAGAGCTGCTATGCGATATGAGACTTTTTAAAAGCGGAGCATGAGTCCAACTTCTAACAAAAAGGGTTCGAATGCTGCAGGGTTAATACGACCGCAATCTCGTTGTTAAACGTCATCAGTTTCGCAAATTCTACCCATAAATACACCATTTCAATTCGTTATGTGTCGCTATTAGATGACCTTGTTTTACGGAATTACAAAGTGATCACTGAAGTGCACATAATGTTGGAATCTGATTTGTTATCATACCCTTTGTTCAATAAGACTGTCCATGTTTCCTACTACAGATTGCAGTACGGGTGAAATCCCGCTTTTACATTTATTACTACTACGGAGGTCATGCAACTGAGCGTGTGACCGCGTCAGTCAGAGGAGCTACTCCTCCACATGGCGCACCTATTCCTAGCCTTTCATCTTTTGTCGGAGGTCCCGTGTTGCCCTGCACTGCGATCATATTTGTATAATGATTTTTTTGTTTGATATATGGATCACGTTTGACAACAATTCGATTTAACTTCGCCTATTTTGATATACATGTACTTCGCGAGATTATAAAGCGTAAATAAACTGAGTACCCCAAGGTGTCTATACTCGGAATAACTTCTTAGTTTACGATTATGATATAGCCCCAATAATTAGACGTCAATTCTCGTTGAAAGCTATGTAAAACTCGGGAAACCAAGATTACATCATTTCGATAAAAATCAAATTGAGTTAAAAAGTGACAACCAAAGGACACGCTAGATATGATGGATTAGAATACATTTGGATTTACTGTACATTATCTGACAGAGGTGAAAGGTTCCGAATGTTCTCATTGTGGCACGTATCTAAAAGCAAAGTCCACAGTGTGACATATCTATACTATGAAAGTATGGTCGACCTTCGAGGAATTGGAAACTCGAGAAATTTAGAGTGCGACATGTCATTCCGGAAAATGTAGAGCGACAAAAGTAGTTTTTGTCACGTATCCCTGGTCCGAGAAAGATTTCTCCGTAATCTTCAAATAACCAACGTACAGATGGTGAGAAAATAGGTCATAATATGCATTACCTCCTAGTATTCTATTGTTTAAATCAATCTTTCGGTGAGGCTCCCCACGGCTCTGACCGACACATTCCTTGATGATCATAGTGCTTGGACTGGCAGCACTAGTGTGAGATATGAAGGTTCTGTAAGAATTGAAAACTTTAGCATATCTTGCACGGACACCAAATAACTACCCCACTATAGAAAAGAAATAAGAAAATTAACATTCCATTAAAGCTATATCTCATTCATTTTTCGTATCAGTTTAGTCGATACCATGTATATTTGACATAAGGACATTTTAAACTCGAGTACATCATAAGTCAAGTTCGGACTATATAAACATCTTATTTATTCACAACTAACAGTTTGCCTCAAACCCTAAGAGGTAAATTGACATTGTAATTGAAAATACCCACCGTTGATCTCAACAATAGTATAGTCTGTCAGAAAGTTTGGCCCAAACTTATGGTGGAAAACAAAAACAGTAGGGAATGCAAAGAAAACCTCTCATACCCGATGTATGATAAATAAAGCAGCTAACTAATAGGGCCTTCAGTAGATAAATAAGTTGTTTGTCTGATTTTTTTTTATATAAAGTTTTTATAAGATTGGTTTCAAATTTATGGGTGGGGGGGGATCTTCTCGCGAGTTGAGGTATGTTCTGATGGGATTCTTGACCGTTAGGATGGGGTGAGCCGTGCGTTGACGGCGTTAAGACGGAGCTGGTCGCCATCTCATCATGCATTTTTAAAACGTGTTCTATGTGTTTGTACTTTTGTTTCCGTCTGTTTATTCTGTTATGCAATGACATGCTAATGTTTAGTTTTATTTGATTATTCTATGATTTTGCTTTTATGTGTTTTTTGTGTAAATTTCCTTCCTTTTTTTATTTTTATAGCTCTTTTATGTTTACTTCCGACTAAACTTATAGTATAACTTTTTGGTTAGTTATATTATAAAATTGGCAGATAATTTACGAATATGATCGCGACATTCATAATAGGCATCTCTCTTCTCTTTTTTTTTATTACGCTACTGATGAAGAATAATACTAGTAGAGTATGTAAAATCGGCTTTGTGATGTCAAATTTACACTATATACATTTGATTGTGAATCAGTTCATTAGACAATATGAACTGTCTTAATTCGCTTTATACCGAATAGAATAGTATTCAATCAATCTGCAGTGTAAACACGGTCATAGATTTTGTGTATCGTTATTTAAACACATCTTTTCTGGTTCTGCCTCATAATGGCCTCAATCAACTAGATGATCATTATGCCATGGAAAGCGCATGTAAAATTTAGAACGGAAAAAACTGATTAAAAGAATAAAACAAATTAATAAGAATTATAATCTTTAGTAGATTTGATGTAATTTAACTGATAGCGTTTTTGTACACCTTTAATAGATTTTGTGTAAATTTACTCATTAGTTTCATTTAGCTTTATTCAGGCAGAACATCATTTATTTACGAAATATCACTAAGATATTGCAATTAAAACAACATTACATAGGGTTTTGGTACACCTGTAATATATTTAGTGTAACTTTACTGATAGCAGTGTAGATACATCTTTATTAGATTTTGTGTAGTCTTACAGTTAGCGTTTTAGAACATCTGCAGCCATCTTATGTTGTCCTGAGGAAGGGATAGGTCGCCTCGAGAATCTATCTGTTCGTGTCGTTGGTCGTTTTAGTGCTTTTTATGGATAGCTTTTAGTTTGACCTACACTCAAGGGTCAAACATATTTTCGCACTGCTAATTTTCATTATATAATTCATTNTTTTTAGTTGGACCTACACTCAAGGGTCAAGCGTATTTCCGCACTGCTAATTTTCATTATATAATTCATTGAATAATACATATTTAGAGAACTGATATCAATATTTCTACTGCAGTCATAACTATAAAAATCACACAAATCATGCATAATTGCCTACATTTAAATATGTTACTGACTGACAACTACAT
>CAJDSM010084610.1:0-13415 GCA_903981925.1 Ostrea lurida
ATCAGAGATATCTGGACAATATGATTAGGAACTAAAGCCTCTGAATAAATGAGATTCCACTAGATACTGTAAAGGGGGAAATATTTGCGTGGGTTTAATTTTCCCTATATTCACGATTATATTGACCATCACGAACTTCAAAATAAAACAATAGCAAAGTGCTATTCAAAGTATTTGTGGTATATGAGTGGTATATGAGTTCATCTATTTAAAGAGGCTTATCCACGAAATTTAAACCATCATGAAATACTGAACAATATAATTTGCGAAATTTTAGGCTCACAAAATTAAAGCCCTTTACAGTATTCTTTCTTTTCGACAGAATGGATGCTTACCAGAATCCCCTTTGAATGTAATTCCCCTTTTCTTCTTCCAGCTTAATGCTTTGGGTACAAACCCAATCCAAACGTATATAGGAAAGATGAGGAACACACTGGCAAGAATCTGTAAGAACAATGGAAAGGAACTAACATTAAACAATATCTTCCAGGAATTCTAAAATATCTACAGATCTCTATTATTGGAAAATAAGGGTTAGATCAAGATTGATGCTGGATAAAAATCTTCATTTTGGGGGGAGAGGGTAAAAACTCGTGCAAAGAAAATTCCAAACCCCTGAAATTCGATAAATTTAAGGTCTATTACACTTTCAAAAATAGGTTAAAAAAATACATGCTACAGCTCAAACTTGATCTGTAAATAAATTATTACATGTTTATGTATACATTTTCAGTTCAATAGTTGCAGGGATAGCCAAAAAATGTTTCAGAAAAGTTTACATGAATGAACACATGCACGCACACACACACAGGCTGATCACTGAACGGCACTCACTCATTGCTAGGCCCAAATAAATCTACATGTATGTCATTCTTAAAAGACAAAATTAAGATACAGAAATGTCACAAGATACACCAGTACTGTCTATAAAAATATATATAATACACAATATGCACTTGTAGAACATTATGCCTATGGGGTGACTTATTTCATTAAAGTTCTTTGGAGCCACTATCAAAATGTTGAATCACTATGACCTATAGACTATGAAGTAATCACACAAAATCTTAAATGTATCACATAACATCTAAAATCTTCCTTCATTTGAATGCTATCAAAAATGGCTTAATTCTTATTTACAGGCCAAAAAATTGATCAGTTTGGCTCAGCACCTACTAAGAATTAAAACTGTTAAAACTCTTCCTTTTTTCAAGCAAGGGTAGCAAGAGGTCTCATTAATCATTTACTTGAAACAACAAGTGAGACCTAATGAGGGTCTGGACCTGCGTCGCTCGCAGCTACTTGTAAGAAGCACAAATATGTCGTTGATTTATGCTATCAACGAAATTTACAAAATTTAATCCATGATGAATATTTGTGCTCTACAGTATATCATTTATAAAAAATGTAATAAAAAATTTCTGTCAGTTCAGCATGGGAAATTCTCCTAAAAACCATATGAATTTTGAAATAAGCTGAAATGATAAGCTAATATATGATGATTTTTGAAATATAGTTAGTGTGAAAAGGGTCATTCATTATGAGGATTTTTTTGCAAATTTTTCTAAGTTTGAAGGGCATAAACTCATAAAAATTTAGAGGATCAAGATTTCCCTGCTAATATGCACAACTACAATATGATGTTCTTACTGTATATACAAGTTTCATTGATTTGGTTGGATAGTTTCAGAGGAGTTGCGATGACACAGATCATTTATGAGGAATTTTACAAATTTTTCTTAAGTTTGAAGGGGCATTACTTCCGTAAAATTTAAAGGATCAATATTTCCTGCTAATATGCACAACTACATATGATGTTCTCACTGTATACCAAGTTTCGTTGAATTTGGTTAGGTAGTTTCAGAGGAGTTGCGATGACAAATCATTTATGAGGATTTTCTAAGTTTGAAGGGGCATAACTTTCTGTAAAATTCAGATGATCAATATTCCTGCTAATATGCAAAACTACATATGATGTCTTCATGTATACTAAGTTTCGTTGAATTCGGATGAGTAGTTTCAGAGGAGTTTGCGATGACAAGTTTATCTGGGACGGAGGACGGACGGACGGACAGACGGACGACGGACGACGGTACGGACGGAGTGACCCGACTCCTAGACCTGCTCGCGTTGGCGACGCAGGTAAAAAGGTGAACTGAATCAGTGGTCCAGCTTTTGAACAATGGGAACAGTAAAATAACAATGCTAAAACTATGAAATCACTCAACACCTATTGACCTACTTTGAACCAGTTTGGCAGTGCAAGAAAACCCAGATCCAGCTCCTTGACATGAATGGCACCAAACAATTTTCTGGTCAGCCACTTCTGGCAACAAGGGTGCGCAATGAAGCCAATGTAGCCCGCGTCATGAGCAATCTCGATGGACGTCTTGTTGTTGAAGTCTTTGAGAGGAGCACTTAACATACTGTAGGTCTGTTCACTGGAGTCCATGTACCCAATGTCCAGAACACCCAGGGCCTTTTCTCCAAACTCCCTAATTTCATTTAGAAATAATTATCACCAATTTGTAACTGTTCTTTTCATGCTTAAAACTGGACAATTCACATCTCTAGGTTGCATCTGGTGCTTTTAAACTCTTTAGGGCTATATCTTACTACATTTTGACGAATATAATACACATTAGTTTTAAAACATGCACCCCTCCCCCTTTTTGGGGGCTTGACAATTGAAGAAAAATTGCAGTTCATGTGTATAATATGCAGCAAAAAATTGTGACCGACTGGCATTCAGGACTTTATTTTTAAAAAAATGGTTTTTAATGATTTGATTAGTAACAAGTTGTAGACATCAAATTTTCTACAATTTCACAAATCTGAAGTAATTTTTTGCTGTCAATTAGGTAAACAATGTAAAAAAGCATACACATAGGCTATATATTGGGTATGAATAAAGCTGCTGTCAAATTTCACTTGAGAAAAACCCTATAGCAGTATATGAGACACATTAACCTAATCTAACACCAAAAATATCTTGATACACATACCCTTCTGGTTAGATTAGGTTAATGTGGTTCAATATACTGCTATGGGTTTTCTCAAGTGAAATTTGACAGCAGCTTTATTCATACCCAATAATAGCCTATGTGTATGCTTTTTTACATTGTTTACCTAATTGACAGCAAAAAATTACTTCAGATTTGTGAAATTGTAGAAAATTTGATGTCTACAACTTGTTACTAATCAAAATCATTAAAAACCATTTTTTAAAAAATAAAGTCCTGAATGCCAGTCGGTCACAATTTTTTGCTGCATATTATACACATGAACTGCAATTTTTCTTCAATTGTCAAGCCCCCAAAAAGGGGAGGGGTGCATGTTTTAAAACTAATGTGTATTATATTCGTCAAAATGTAGTAAGATATAGCCCTAAAGAGTTTAAAAGCACCAGATGCAACCTAGAGATGTGAATTGTCCAGTTTTAAGCATGAAAAGAACAGTTACAAATTGGTGATAATTATTTCTAAATGAAATTAGGGAGTTTGGAGAAAAGGCCCTGGGGTTCTGGACATTGGGTACATGGACCCTCAGTGAACAGACCTACAGTTGTTAAGTCTCCTCTCAAAGACTTCACAACAGACGTCCATACGAGATTGCTCAGACGCGGGCTACATTTGGCTTCATTGCGCACCCTTGTTGCCAGAAGTGGCTGACCAGAAAATTGTTTGGTGCCATTCATGTCAAGGAGCTGGATCTGGGTTTTCTTGCACTGCCAAAACTGGTTCAAGTAGGTCAATAGGTGTTGAGTGATTTCATAGTTTTAGCATTGTTATTTTTACTGTTCCCATTGTTCAAAAGCTGGACCTCTGATTTCAGTTCACCTTTTTACCTGCGTCGCCAACGGCGAAAGCAGGTCTAGGAGTCGGGTCACTCCGTCCGTACCGTCCGTCCGTCACGGTCGTCTGTCCGTCCGTCCGTCCCTCCGTCCCGATAAACTTGTCATCGCAAACTCCTCTGAAACTACTCTTCCGAATTCAACGAAACTTAGTATACATGAAGAACATCATATGTAGTTTTGCATATTAGCAGGAAATATTGATCATTCTGAATTTTACAGAAAGTTATGCCCCTTCAAACTTAGAAAATCCTCATAAATGATTCTGTCATCGCAACTCCTCTGAAACTACCTAACCAAAATTCAACGAAACTTGGTATACAGTGAGAACATCATATGTAGTTGTGCATATTAAGCAGGAAATATTGATCCTTTAAATTTTACGGAAGTAATGCCCCTTCAAACTTAGAAAAATTTGTAAAAATTCCTCATAAATGATCTGTGTCATCGCAACTCCTCTGAAACTATCCAACCAAATCAATGAAACTTGGTATATACAGTAAGAACATCATATTGTAGTTGTGCATATTAGCAGGGAAATCCTTGATCCTCTAATTTTTATTGGAGTTTATGCCCCTTCAAACTTAGAAAAATTTGCAAAAAATCCTCATAATGAATGACCCTTTCACACTAACCATATTTCAAAAATCATCATATATTAGCTTATCATTTCAGCTTATTTCAGAAATTCATATGGTTTTTTAGGAGAAATTTGCCCATGCTGAACTGACAGTAAGATTTTTTATTGAGCATTTTTTATAAATGATATACTGTAGAGCACAAATATTCATCATGGATTAAATTGTTTAAATTTCGTTGATAGCATAAAATCAACGACATATTTTGTGCTCTTACAGTAGCTGCGAGCGACGCAGGCCAGACCCTCATTAGTCTCACTTTGTGTTTCAAGTAAATGATTAAATGGAACCTCTTGCTTACCCTTGTTGAAAAATAAGGAGAGTTTAACCAGTTTTAATCTTAGTAGGTTGCCTGACCATAACTAATCATTTTGGCCTGTTAATAGAGATTAAAGCCATTTTTGATAGCATTAAATGAAGAAGATTATAAGAGTGTTATGTTGATACATTTAAGATTTTGTTGTGTTACTTCATAGTCTATTGGTCATAGTATTCACCATTTTGATAGTGGGTCCAAAAGAACTTTAATCGAAATAAAGTCACCCCAATAGGCATAAGTGTTCTACAAGTGTCATATGTGTTAATTATATATATTTTTATAAGACAGACTGGTGTATCTTGTACATTTCTGTATCTTAATTTTGTCTTTTAGAATGAATACATGTTAGATTTAATTTGGGCCTAGCCAATGAGTGAGTGCGTTCAGTTGATCAGCCTGTGGTGTGGTGTGCGTTGCATGTGTTCATCATGTAAACTTTTCGAAATATTTTTTGGCTATGCTGACAACTATTGAACTGAAAATGTATACATAAACATGTAATAATTTATTTCAGATCAAGTTTTGAGCTGTAGCATGTATTTTTTTAACCTCTTTTTTTGAAAGTGTAATAGACCTTAATTATCGATATTCAGGGGTTGGAATTTTCTTTGCACGAAGTTTTTCCTCTCCCCCAACATGAAAATTTTATCCAGCATCAATCTTGAATTCTTAACCCTTTTCCAATAATCAGAGATCTGTAGATATTTTAGAATTCCTGGAAGATTATTGTTTTAAATGTTAGTTCCTTCCAATTGTTCTTTACCAATTCCTTGCCAGTTGTGGTTCCTCATCTTCCTTATACGTTTGGATTGGGTTTGTCCCAAAGCGATTTAAGCTGGAAAAGAAAAGGGGAATTACATTCAAAGGGGATTTCTGGTAAGCATCCATTCTGTCGAAAAGAAAGAATACTGGTAAAAAGGGCTTTAATTTTTGTGAGCCTAACCATTTCGGCAAATTATATTGTTCAGTATTTTTCATTGATGGTTTAAATGTTCGTGATAGCCTCTTAAATAGATTGAACTCATATACATCATATACCACAAATACTTTGATAGAGCACTTTGCTATTGTTTTATTTTGAAGTTCCGTGATGGTCCATATAATCGTGATATAGGGAAAATTCCAACCCACGCAAATATTTCCCCCCTTTACAGTATCTAGTGGAATCTCATTTATCGAGGCTTTAGTTCCTCAATCATATTGTCCAGATATCTCTGATTCCTAATCTTATTGTCCAGATATCTCTGATTCCCTAATCTTATTGTCCAGAATATTCTCTGATTCCTAATCTTATTGTCCAGATATCTGATTCTAATCATATTTCCAGATATCTCTGTTCCTATTGTCCAGCATATCTCTGATTTCCTAATCTTATTGTCCAGATATTCCTGATTCCTAATCTATTGTCCAGTATTCTGATTTCCTAATCTTATGTCCAGATATCTCTTGATTTCTAATCTTATTGTCCCAGATATTCGATTCTAAATCATATTGTCCAGATATTACTGATTCCTAATCATATTGTCTCAGATATCTTCTGATCCTATCTTATGTCCAGATATCTCTGATTCCTAATCTTATTGTCAGATATCTCTGATTCCCAAGTCTTATGTCCCAGATATCTCTGATTCCTAATCTTATTGTCAGAATATCTCCGATTCCTATCTTTATTGTCCAGATATCTGATTCCTAATCATATTGGTCCAGATATCTTGATTCCTAACTTATTGTCCAGATGATCTCTGATTCCTAATCTTATTGTCCACATATCTCTGATTCTTCTTATGTCCCAGATAATCTCTGATTTCCTAATTTATTGTCTCAGATATCTTCTGAATTCTAATCAAATTGTCCAGATATTTCTCTGATTCTATCTTTTGTCCAGATATCTCTGAATTCCTAATCTGAATTGTCCCAGATATCTCTGATTCCTAATCTTATGTCCAGATATCTCCTGATTCCTATATCATAATTGTCCAGATATCTCTGATTCCTAATTCTTATTGTCCAGTATCTTCTGTTCCTAATCATAATTTTCCAGATATCTCTATTCCTCATCTTATTTGTCCAGGATAATCTTCTGATCCTAACTCAATATTGTTCATATTATCCTGATTCCTAATCTTATCGTCGAGATATCTCTGATTCTTAATCTTATTGGTCCAGAAGTTCTCTGATTCTAATTTATTGTCCAGATAATTATCTGATTCCTAATCTTTATTGTCCAGATATGCCTCTGATTTCCTAACATATTGTCCGATATCTCTGATTCCTCAATCTTTTATTGTCCAGATATCTCTGATTCTAATCTTATTGTCCAGAGTATCTCTGATTCCTAATCTTATTGTCCAGAATATCCTCTGATTCCCTAATCATATTGTCCAGATATCTCTGATTCCTAATTTATTGTTCCATACTCCTGGTTCCTAATCTTATTGTCCAGATATCTCTGAATGTCTTTTTTTATGCATTAATGCCATTCTGGCCATTCATTGCATGACAATAATCAAAGAATGTTTCATTATGTTAATATGTTGTATTATTACCTAATTGAAGGGTTTTTGTTGTTTTTATTAAATATTAATATTTCTAGCTATTTGTGTGTCTATTGGACCGCCGGTCAATAGTTTTTGAATTTGGACCGGCGATCTATTGACCGGCAATATTGAGGGAATCCGAGCATTGCTAACTATGACGTTCGTAACGCAAACGTAATGCATTAGACTTCAAATGACGTCTAGTTAGATTTAAAAATGCATTTACTATAGTTTTCCACTTAAAAAATTAATCACTAAAATACATAAACATGTAATTGGTAATAAACAGTTATTTAATTGTCTATTCAGTCCAATAGACCGGCATAATTTTCCCCTCGGTATTGGAAATCAGCTCATGCAACGTTTATTGCCCTCTGGCTGGCGCCTCGGCCAATAGAACGGGCATTGAAGCTGTTCCCAGTACCTCGGGAAAAATATTCCGTCTATTGACTGATCAGACATAACTAACTGTATATTATCACATCAAACTACCATGATTAATACATGAACATACTACATAACAACTTGAATCAAGTGATGTAGACATGATTGCAATGTAGAGTATTGAGGACTGATAGGCTGTATCGCGTGTGTGTGGTGGATAATTACTGATACATCGCTGTGTGTGGTGGTATTGAAATTGCCCGATTCATCGCTGTGTGTGTGTTGGTAATATAGATAATTGTCCCGCATGCATCAACTGTGGGTGTGTTTGGATAGGATAATTGCCCGATGCATCACTGTGTGTGGTAGTAGTATACGATAAATTGCCTGATGCATCGCTGTGTGTGTGTTGTTGGTAATAGATAATTGGCCTGAATGCACTCGCTGTGTTCGTGTGGTGGATAGATAATTGCATGCATCGCTGTGGTGTGTTGGTATAGATAATTGGCCTGACATCGCTGTGTTGTGCTGGTGGTATATGATAATTGCTGATGGCATCGTGTGTGTGGTGGTATAGAATTGTCCGATGCATTCGCTGTGTGTGTGTTGGTATAGATTAATTGCCTGATCATCGCTGTGTGTGTGTTGGTATAGATATTGCCCGATGCATCGCTGTGTTGAGGGGGTGTGGTGTATAGATAATTGCCTGATGCATCGTTGTGTGTGTGTGGTATAGATAATTGCCTGAATGCATCGCCTGTGTGTGTGGTGTATGATAATGCTGATGCATCGCTTGTGTGTGGTGGTTAGAATAATTGCCTGGATGCATCGCTGTGTGTGTGTTGGTATAGATAATTGGCCTGATAATTCGCTTGTGTGTGTGGTGGATAATTGCCTGAATGCATCGCTGTGTGTGTGTGTGTATAGATAATTGCCTGATGCATCGCTGTGTGTGTGGTGGTATAGATAATTGGCCCGATGCATCGCTGTGGGTGTGTGTTTGGTACCTAGATAATTGCCTGATGCATCGCTGTGTGTGTGTGGTAATACGATATTGGCCTGATGCATCGTCTGGTGTGGTGGTATAGAAATTGTCCAGATGCATTCGCTGTGTGTGTGTTGGTATAGCCTAGATTGCCTGATGCATCGCTGTGTGTGTGTTTGTAATAGATAAATTGCCGAATGCATCGCTGTGTGTGTGGTGGTATAGATAATTGCCTGATTGCAATCCGCTTGTGTGTGTGTTTGGTTAGATTATTGCCTGATGCCATCGCTGTGGTGTGTGTGGTAATAGAATAATTGCCTGATGCATCGCTGTGTGTGTTGGTGGGTATAGATATATTGCCTGTATGCATCGCTGTGTGGTGTGTGGTATAATAATTGCTGATACATCGCTTGTGTGTGTGGTGGGATAATTGCCTGATGCATCGCTGTGTGTGTGGTGGTATAATGATAAATTGCCCTGATGATCGCTGTGTCGTGTGGTGTATATGATAATTGGGCCTGTATCATCGGCTGTGTGTGTGTTGGTATAGATAGATTGCCTGATACATCGCCGTTGTGTAGGTGGTATAGAATAATTGCTGATGCATCGCTGTGTGTGGGGTATTGATAATTGCTGATGCAATCGCGTGTGTGTGGTGGTGAATAGATAATTGCCTGATACATCGCTGTGTGTGTGGTGAATAATTGCCTTGATGCATCGCTGTGTGTGTGGTGTATAAGATATGCCGATTGAATCGCTTGTGGTGTGTGTTGGTATAGATAATTCTGATGCATCGCTGTGTGTGTTGGCTGGATCAATTTGCCTGATGCATCGCTGTGCGTGTAGTGGTATTTGATAATTGCCCAAGCTGATTTTCTAATGCCATGAAAACCTATCCCACCCCCACATAGTCAATTAATAAGCAATCATAGAAGCAGTAACTTTTAAATTTTATTCAGGTAAACTTCAGTAAAGTCTGCCTTTAATGTGGAACTCTTCCATGCTAAATGTGACCTATAGCTGCACACAGACGTAACTCATTCCATTAGCAAGATTGCATATGCTAAATTAAGTGTAAAATCTAATTCAAGTTATGTTTGAATGTGGTTTGATAATTCATGCAGTGTACAGATTTAAGGTAACTTAGTCCCCTACCGACAAAGTCGAGGGACTTAAATGTTTGCACTCCGTCTGTCTGTCTGTTCCGTTCAGTTCAGTCCCGGTAATCAGTTTCACACTTTTTTTCTCACTGCTGTAGATATTCATTTGCTATTTGGGTACGATTGCTTTGCCATACCAGATACGACAAGTTTGAATTTGGTTTTGATCATTCGTTTTTTCAGTAAGTTATGGCCTCTGGGCTTAGACCAATTTTCATCCAATTTCAGTTTTCCGCATCTTTTTTCCCCTCTGCTTGCAGATATTCATTTTGATATTTAAAATCATTGCTTTGCCATACCAAGTTACAGATGAAGTGTGAATTTGGATTTGATCCATCGTTTTTCACTAAGTTGTGGCCTTCGTCCTAATCCTGGCTCCCCAATATTCCCTCTTTTAACCATAAGTATGATATAGCCTACATAATGCAATTAGAAATAGTTGCAGTCCAATAAATGTTTGTAATCAGTAGGGACTATGTATTCGCTATGCAAATACTCTCCATAACTGCTTGTTTCATCTATCATGTAAAATATTGTACATATGTAGATAGAATGACTGTGCTATGAACTCCAAAGTCCAGAAACCAATAGTATCAAATACCGGTGTTAACTCTTCTGCTTGCATTACATTTTATCTGTAATGTTATGGGAAATTACTTTCCCCTGCAGTGCAGTAGTGTAAGTTCAAAGCATTCCAGAGAAGTATTTGTACACACAAATATAACGATCTATAATTATACTCACAGCGAATCTTGCCAACTGCTCACTAAGTGGACATCATTAATTAAACGCCCAGTGCAGGAAAGTGTGTTAAGCAGACTAATTTTAAAAGTTTGCATCTGATAAATGAATCAAAAAATATATGGAAAAATGCAGTTTGAGGAATAAAAGGACCATCCGATTCAGAACCCGCAATTCCACATAAACAAGACAAAGTTAACATTTAAATAATCATCCCCCAAAAAAAAATATTGTAGGGACCTGAGTGTTCTAGAATTATCTGAGGGTCCACTGTGTGAGGTCGTATTTACAACCCCAGATATCTGAGGTTCTACTGTGTTGAGGTCAATATTTACACCAAGATATTCGAGGTCTACTGTTTGAGGCTCGTAATTTACACAGATATTGAGGTCCTACCTGTGTGAGGTCGTATTTTACACCAGATATCTGAGGTCGACTGTTGAGGTCGTAATTTACACCAGATATCTAGGTCTACTGTGTGAGGTTCGTATTTACATACCAGAATATCTGAGGTCTATGTGTGAGCGTTCGCTATTAACACAGATATCTGAGTCCCACTGTGTAAGGTCGTATTTACACCAGATACTGAGGTCCTAACTGTGTGAGGTCCGTATTTACACACAAGATATATAGGTCTACTGTGTGAGGTATTCCACCAATATCTGGAGGTCTACTGTGGTGAGGTCAATATTTACAACCAATATCTTGAAGGTTACTGTATGAGGCCATATATACACCAAGTTAAAACAGGATTTGAATATTTCTTTCAGATTCGAAAATTTGTGGATTTAATGAGTCAGAGTCTGATGAGAAGAATGAGGAAAATCTACCCACTCAAAATCTCTCCTGCAAACGAGCTAGAAAATGTAAGACTAGTTTGTGCCGGGCATTCGTTTTGTCAGATTAAGCTGAATGGCTTTGTGTTTTGGGATAAACTCCCTACTTATATCATCAATCTCATTTTGGTGTTATAGTTTAAGAAAAGGAGACAGCCTGTATATAGAAAGAAATACGAGTGCTTTTCAAAATACCAGTGAGCAAAGAGTTACCTTTGTGGAAGAAAATCTACTTATTGTGGAGTGCCCCTTCACGAACATTCCTGGGTGACTCAGGTCAATGTCCATCAATTCATCACACTGACAGGTCATAATCAAAGTTACTGGGAACAAAAGGAATGTTGTCATTTTTATTCGGATGTAAACATCAGATCCTGAGTTTATTTTATTTTTGCGTTGCAGACGATGTACTTCTGTTTCCTGGGTCTGTTCTCTGTGTGGTCCCTGCTATGGCCGACCTGTGGGAACTCTACCTGGACCTGACTGTGGTTTGTGGACCTCCATTATACTTATAGACCTGGTCAGCGACATACACAAAGCACATCGTATGTCAGAAACTCTCTATACACAAACACATCGCTATTCAGAAGTCTCTTATACACAAAACACATCGTAATGTCAGAAAGTCTCTTATACTACAAACACATCGTATGTCAGAACAGTCTCTTATACACAAACACATCATGATGTCAAGAAAAAGTCCTTATACACAAACCATTGTTATGTTAAAGTTCTATACACAAAACACATCGTATTCAGAATAGTCTCTTATAATACACAAACACATCGTTATGTCAGAAAGTCTCTTCCATATGTTTTGGTTTACTGAGTTGTGGATTGAAGTAAATCACTTGTCCGTTTTGACACTGGTTATTTGTCTATACCTCTGCATTGTTGTTTCCTCCTGATGACAAATGATAGGGTATGTACATGTATAAACACTGCTGTTGTGTAATTTCCATCTTTCACAAAGCCAAGGTGCCATTTACGCTTCTGGTCATCTCCCCTTGGCAGTTTAGTCGGAGTTTCTAAGCCTCAAGAATTAAATCAATGCTTTGAACTTCCCAAAGGCTCCAATCAATTGCAAAACATTCATACCTGTTTGGGGTTGAGTGAAGTCTGGTCCTTGAAGTGGCGTTTGCCATGTATTTTGCCCATGAAACAAACGCTGGTAATCAATTTTGGAGAAAGATTCTCGGAGTTTTGAACCAGTTCTAAGCAGATTAATCGATTATGTGTCCAACCCAATGAATGACAGAGGGGAGTGTATCTGTGGAATGTGCTGGATATAGACTGAACAAATTCGGCCAAGATTGAGCATGACATCAAAACCAAATAGTAGAATCGTTAAGATCAGAAAGGCAAGTTTTAATACGCCAATTTACGCCTGAAAGATAACGGTGATCATAAGCTCGCAACAAAGTAATGTACACCTAAAATTAAAAAAAAAACAACCGCATACATTGTTCACATTGAAGTGTTTCCTTCAGAGCGTAACTCGCATTGGTCCGTTAGATGGCAATTTCAGTCGCGACTAAATTCTGCCAAGGGGGAGAATGAGAGTAAGCGAATCGGACAAACTTGGCTTGCGAAAGATGGTGTAATTTTAAAAACTTACATCATGTACAGTGAACTCCGACCGGTGAAATCAGGGGATTAGCTGGATGTCCATCCAGAGTACAAATAAACAGGTTTTTTCCCATTTTAATCCTGATCTAGCACCCTTTGCAAACATGAACCAAATTTGTGAAGAGCAGATTCATTAATTTCCAAAATCAGATTAAAGTACATAATCTGTATTTTTAGGAAGAAAATTCATTTTTTTTTCATATATTACAGTACATCTAATAAAGTTATGCTTTCATAAAACGTAATTACAACATTGAAAGTACTTCTCTAACAGACACAGACAAATTTCGTCACGTAGTATGTGGATGGTTGAAAATCCTGGTGAGTGGTTTG
>CAJDSM010084622.1:1173-33650 GCA_903981925.1 Ostrea lurida
TGCGCTTTGTTACGTATATGTCTAATATGGGATTTATATGACGACTTCAGTATTTTTATTTGGTGCCGCGTTAGACGGAATGGACCGAGCTTGCGAGAGTCCGTAACGCACTACTAAAAACGAGGTTACGTCATATTCATTCAAGATCATAGTCCTAAAACCTTGTTTTATTATCGTGTGGTATTGTGCTCACGGCAATATCGTTAAATCTAAGAGGCAAAACGCAGGAGATTAATTGAAAGTGTAATCATCAGTAATAAATATCAATTTATCTTTCAATCTTCTTTTTGATTCTTGTCGGGTTTGCTATAAGCCGTTTGCAAATAAGAAGTATAAATATACATTGTCAGAGATTTCATTACTAGTCGCTATTTGTTTATCCGAGCTGCACTCCGAATTCATAGGGGAAATGAAGAAATATTACAGATCTCATGTAAAGATATCCTAAGCAAATTATAAATAATCATTGAAAATTCAAAAAGTGAAATATATTATGAAATCGCTACAGTCCATATGAGAGCGAGTATATCATAAAAAAAAGTACAACTCCTGAGCAAGCACTGTGTATCAAGAATTACCAACCACAGACTTATAATTTTTGAAGAACTTGACCGTTCTTGTCTCTACGTCTAATTAACTTTTGCTAATACCTACTCTTGAAAATTTTAGATCCGTGGTTCTTCCATCTTTTTACAATACACATCTGAAATATGTACCAACCATAATATTATTTCATGTGTAACTATCGAAAACATTCTACATGATTTCTGGTATAATTGAATGCGTCTAAAATGGAGACACTATTATGTGCAAAGCCCCGAGCCCGACTTAGCGCGCGCTTTCCTATTCCCTATATGGCCCACGTTACGAAGGGTACGAACAGACCACGTCTAGCCTGGCTTTCACTATGAAAGGCAATTTACAATTGATATAATATCTGCGTCTGAAGATTATGGCTCCTTAACATATCCAGCCCATGCTTTTGTGGGAACCCACTTATTTAGCTGCCACGCTGCACAGTGCACATCGTAAGTGGCGTTCCCCTAATACCCTCAATCAGTAGAAAATTACAATGCTTGCGGCAGCGCTTGTGGAATTGGAGGAGTTGTCAGATCAGGGGTTAGCGGACGGAGATGGCGACAATAGAATATTCATTACGTTTACAATAATGAATAAAACAATAGGATTAATCTCCTTAAGTCCAAAACCAAAGTACTAAATACAGAATGCACCCTCTGAATAATACAGGAGTTCATGTACATGCTCGACAGCATTATCATCTTCCTCATAATTGCGTAAATGCGATCAAGATAATTTTTCGATACATATTTGATAAAAATTTAACTGACTTTTTTTCCGCCTATAACTTGCTCCAGACAATAAATATTTTCCTTTACATTCAATATGGTGTTGGTTAAATCTGGACTTTATTAGAGTGAAGCTACTATTTATCCTCTCAGCACCCAAACCACACTGTCATCTTCTTTCTTTAACTCTCGAGAGACACGATCTTTCTATTCTTGTATAAAACTTGGGAGCAGCTATGTGATATCACACGAAGACTAGTTATCTCACAATACGATATATATGCGAGACTGTATGTGTTTTTGCATTACCGGTGAGAAAAATGAGATAAAGTTTTTTCTTCTTTCTATATTTCTCAATCTATTAAATTAGAGTCAAGATGATGCTCTTAAATGCTCTGTGTAGTTGACTGAATATCATTACAAAGTTAGGCTTATTGCTAAGATTAGTATATCTATGGAACTTCATTGATAATATCATCGATGGACTCTTATCAAGGATATTGTATTTAGAATTAGGTCATCACTCTGAATAAGACAAAACTAATAGACACTACAAAACAAATATCATAAACTCCATACTGAAATATAATAGAGATCACAATTTATATACAGCGAGAGAACACCAACCTCCAACCCCTCACCACAAGCACCAACTACAAAATAAAACCTACTGTTGAAATAGACAAAACAATATAAAATCAAACAACTACCAGAACGCTTAATAAAATATAAAAAGAAGAGTACATAAATATAGCGAACCACTTCTAATTCACAGAGGAAATCATTATCTATTTTTTACTTGCCATAAGAAACTGCACGAGATGTCTCAGGGATATATCCGTTTACTTTTAGAAGTATGTATACTAGTTTGGTTCCGCGGTATTGTATCTCTGAGTACTATTCATGTTAGTTAGCTGAATTGTTTTATACCACAAAAGTGGATAAGCAATATGGCTATATATCTTATCGATAGTGTACTAGTTGTTTGGTTTCGATCTCACTGCTGGCATTCGTCGATCTGCCCATTTAGAGAGTCGTAACAATCATCCGAACAGTTTCAAATTTTAATGAAAATGCGAGCGATGTAATTATTGTCCGGAAAACCACGGAGTTCTCGTATCCTTGTTACTCTAATTTATACAAGATTCTAGTTTGGATATCATCTATTGACCCTAGTAACTTATATGTTACTCTTTTGGGGTTACTCGAGGGACAGATATATACTGTATCCTGCAAGAATCGAGAATCTGGAAGTGAAACACGAGAATATCTCCTACGTATAGTACATAATATATGAGAATCAGATAAATTGCACAATCACTTTTTGTTTTCTGAACCCATGTTTCAGGATTCTTGGACAAGAAAATGAGAAAAATGATTTATTAGTCCTCGAGACAACCTTACCAATGTCTTTGTATCAAATTTACTGTCTGCGTCGGTTCCATCTACTCCCCGCCGATGTCTATTCTATATGATTACACAATCCAGAAGTTCACTTCGTTTGCAACTCGAAGCTGCCCTGTAAAAACATTATATAACCCACCGATCTATATTTATTTTCGCGAGTCCATGTATCGATTTTCACAAATACTGAAAAGTAACGTGGCTATGATTCAAACACCTTGTTTATATTTCGATGTAGCATTTGAGGATTTCAAGATTTGGCTCTGCACAGATATATTAATAACTAACAAATAATCAATCATCGCCGAGTGAAAATATATGAGGCTCTGTCTTATTGCGTCATGTCATTCTCCTGAATCTATTTCGTAATAAAACCGTAGATGAAATTGGATACTCAATTAAATTGTACAATAATATAATGGTTAACGTCTTTGATGGAGAGTATTTTTACACATAGAAGTAGAGGGACGAGTGTGTGTAGATACTCGTTTAAAAAGCGACTGTACAAGAACGCTTATAACACATTACAACTGCCACACGAGGTAACTAGCGAGGACAGATAGAGAAAAGCCGAGGATCCAGAACGTTAGAGCCCCGATGGATCTAGACGTTATCCACGATCAGTTCAAAGTATCGTGTGGGAGACACTTTCAGGAGAATGTCAGGGTCTCTGCGATTGAGGTATAGAGTTCTGGGGGCTAGAAAACACGTTTCAAAACACGCGCCTCTCAAGCTGGTTTTATGCCACAGATTCTAGACATGATGTACCTCAGCTAATAATTTGTTATGAGAATAAATTAATAAAAATTTACAAGGAGTGAAGCAATATGCGTTCCTTGCTTAGGTGAAATGTCCCAGTGAGACTGCGGAAATCTAAGGAACGAAGAGATAATGTAGCGTTGTAACGAGGCTCATCGACATGACAATCACAATACTAGGGTTCTCCCACTAGTCTTTCATATGTCTCGTGATCTCTTTTTGGTTCTTGTGTTTGATTCGTCCGCATTAGGTATTGTTTACTTCTCAACATCCTCTGCGAGGGACCTCCGCCAAACGGGAGTTGGCGTGTGGCGCCCTTAATAGGTGTGTGTCTGGGGTTCCAGCCAAGGGGCCTGAAAGTCTGCCGCGGACAGCCTTGAGAGATTATCTATTAGGGTAATTTTTGATATCATTGAAGCATGGGGGTGTGCACATGGCACTGCCACCCTCTCCTCGCCTTCTTGAGTACGTACCGACTTTTGTAAGCGAGTGAAATATTGAACGGTTCGGTTAGCTTGTTGAAAACTTGAAAAGAGCAAAACATGGACACGTTCAATAAAGTAATTTTGGAACCTTTGGTTTGATTTTAAAAATGGCTCTCCCACTTCTCAAAAAACTTTTGAGTAAATTATCTGTGGCATGACAAATGAGGGGACAACACATCGTAATATGTTCACACGGCGTGACATATTATGTAAAACCTGTCCGCTAATCTACCTAGTACAATAATAAGCCGACATAGTGGTGAAGGGCTGTAAAATTTTGTCCTATCACTTGTAACGCCCTTTGAGCAGGGAGGGATATTTATCGTGACCATAATACCTGCTTCGGGTTATTGTTTTTTTTTTTTTTTTTGGTTGGTTTCTTTGCAGATTCATCCTATGGACCGCGTCCCAAATACTATAGTCTCACCCATTACGACAAGCAAGGCTGGGGTATTCTAACCCATGACCCCACGGGTCATGTTGTCATTGAGAAGTTTATGTCTATTCCCAAAGGTGAAGAAAATTAAATGAAAGGTCGCTAATAATTCACTGTTTTCATACGGCTATAGCTGTGCTACATTGTGTTTGAAAATAACGGTCATGTAGTGTCTGCGCTTGGAATGGGCAAATTTTCAGTCCACTGTATATGACCATTGTATCAGAGCAAAAAGATGAGTTTACACAACACTCACATCTAACAGCAGCATTAATAGCGTTATTTGACGACTATGTCAGAGTCGGCGCCATTTGTTCGAGTCTCTTGACTCTTCCAAGAGCGCAGCAACGTCTTCTTTCTTTGGAGTGATACACATTGCACGGGGATGCTTTTCCACTCTTGAATTCATCTAAAAAAATCAAGAAAATATGTGGTTCAACCTTATGCAGGTAATAAATTTTTTGTAAACGGTTTAGTGCATATTACTGGAGAGGACATTTATCAGGGCTTTGATCAGCCGTACCAGATTATAGATTGTAGCACTGCATATACTTCTTACACAGCCGTCTGCTTGAGACTAATTTCCACGTCAACCAATTTTTCTTCTCTACCATTTTTGAGATCCACAACAATTTTATCCAGCCTCAATCAGAGTTTTAAAATCATTTTTTTATTACCCATAATTTTATTCAATGTTACTGATTTTTCCTGTACAAGCTTGTCTTTAAAATTCATCTATAGGTTAAATGAAATGGAGCCTTGAGATTCATCCCCACCATTGGGTGGGCCTACGCTATACGGGTACCCCGGGGTTTGTGAAGTTATTCTGAGCAATAACACGCATTTTGAATTCTGATAATGTCATCCTATATATTCAGAAAAGTTTTGTTTAAAAACTGTCCGAATAACTATAAAATTTCAGACTGCTTGCGCCCTCGAATGTAGTTTTCACGACTTAAGTGTGGACTTGGTAGAGAAAGTTATGAGGTAATAAAGCTTATACTGAATAACCTTCAGATATTATTTTCTCAGTATAAGCAAAGAAGTTGCACTCATAAAACACCTCATATTAAATAGACATTCCAATCGTTACAACAAAGGCTCTAATTCGAAATGCTGACACAAGTGAATACAAAGTGAACTACTCGTACTATTTCAGTTGGATACTTCAGGATATTACACTATCCTATTCAGAAAAGTCGCTTTTGTTGCTCATACCATTAACGTAACTAATCATCAGATTCTAACTTGCATCGGTTGAAATTAATGCGGAGTAGTTTGAAGCTCTGTTTCCGAAACGATAAAATAATCAGAGTTTATTGAACGATATATAACATTTGGTTATTTTGACAAATAAATTAGTAAAGAACACTATAATTTCCACCAGTGGAAAAATGCTCTAGTTTTCCTCCGGACATATCCGGTCCCTTTTCACAGCAAACTAATGATTCAATGAGTAGCCATGATTATTATGAGACGCCTGTCTTTCCACTTGCGCCATTATAGCTGCTTTTCACAGAGTCCAGTGTCATCCGATGGCCCCCTGTAGGGTCCATGGATC
The DNA here is from genome assembly GCA_903981925.1 of Ostrea lurida. Classification (NCBI taxonomy): domain Eukaryota; kingdom Metazoa; phylum Mollusca; class Bivalvia; order Ostreida; family Ostreidae; genus Ostrea; species Ostrea lurida. The sequence continues at coordinate 7,126 of CAJDSM010084622.1, forward strand.
TGTGGTTGATCAAATAATTTTTAGATTCTTTCATGCAAAAAAGTTAGATCAGTGCATGACGAATTCTGAGACAGTTTCTCCCAAAGTATAATATACTCTTGAAGGTGAACAACGGCTATCACCCTATTTTGTAGCAGATTGTAAGCGAGCAATTTCAGCCAGTATTTCCGCGCATAATCGCGTGCTATAAAGCAACTATTCAGTTAATACGGTCAACAGGTGGGTCTCCATGCCCATCGAATTTTATTGAAATTCAAAAACCCAACATGATTGTAATTAAAAAAACAAAAATAAAAGCTGTATTGTCGGTTACGAGTCAATAAACTAATAACCTACATATATTTCAGAATTTGAAAAACTTTAGATCTAACCAAAACCTTTGATATATTAATTAAATTATACTTTTGCAAATGAGCACTAACGGAGACAACTTGGCAAATGTCTTCGTACCCCACCCGGAATAAAGGACCGCTACCAATTAGCCATATGTTCACTCCGTTCAGAGCGCACCGCGCTCGGGTTCAGCAGTTCCCACTTACAGCTCCTGCGCCAGGTTCACACACTCTCTAAGATGTGTGTGCATTGAGGTGGAGGGGAGCCCGAGGGAGGGAACCAGCCGAAATAAGGAAGTTTTTTTTCTATATTCAAATAGCAATATGTGAATAGGTAGTTAGATGATCACTTTTCATAATTGAGATACGGTTATAGTAAACATCCGTCACCTTTATAATCCTCAGTCACTCACTGGTGACAGGCCCAACACTGTCCACGTGGGATGGCTCCATCTTGATCACTTGTTTGACGTCACGACGCTCTAGACCTGACATAAGCAATCCTAGTCCATAGGATAAAATTAACCATCTATTCATCATCCAGCCATGTACCGCATATTAATTAGCTCTTCATAGTCTGGCGTACAGCTATCAACATGAGCAGATCTCGGTGCCATAAGGGAGGTTATAATCACTTATGACACATGTCTTTACGCAGGAGAATATATCTTGGAAGTTAACGAATGTAATTCCGATCCTCTCTTGGCCGAAGATCCACTGACTAATTCAAGTAGGACACGACTTTCCGATCAATCATTTGTTTTTTGAGTGTTCATATAAGCATTTAGAGATTTGGTCCCCACAGTATAAGTGCGGAGTGAAAAAAAAAAATGTAACTCATACCAGGTTTTTATCGAGAGGAGGTTTGGTACTTCCAGCGATTACATTAACTTTAAACTTCATGGCACGCCCATTCTATTATTTCAACGTTTCTACACTATTGAACTCTCTTCCCGCAGCATGTGCAAGGCAATTATTAAAAACACTATCAGATCTCAATTTTCCACAATACTCTTTGTCATTCCCAGTTGGTTGCCCGTATTGCCAAACCATTTCTCTCATGCACCTGTGCGTGGATCAATGTAGCTGACGTCCTCTGGCCCATTAAGTCTTTAAGGGGACTCAAAAAAATCCTTGAATCAAGTTGGAGTGGTGAAGAAGGTAGCTGATCAATTGCCTGGTTAATTTACATGGCGTCGAGGTGCTGCTGTTCAGCCTGAAAGACCACTCTCATTCTTGCTACGTACCACTTTCAGTACAGCCAAAATCAAAGGGTATATGCTATGACTCAATTCAATTTCCAAGGGTTAGTACGGGAGAATACTTAGCAAAAAAAAAAACCAAAAAAAAAAAAAAAAAAAAACAAAAACCCTCTCTGCAGTATTTTTTTATCACCCACGATTGTCTTAAGTGTGGCCAAAACTGTTGGTTATCAAACCGAATGACAAAAATTTCCAGCATATTCAGAGGAGTATATTTTAATATGTGAATTGAATCAGATATGCTCGCAACTGTAAAGATTTCTTGGTTTTGCTGGTTTGTATAGCGGTTTGATATTGGTCTGGCTCCCCTGACTAGTTCAGCGCTTTTGAGAAAAGAAAGTGTATGGCCCACTAGGGTGAAGTAAGGAAAATGAGAACAATTGAGGGTAACCGCCGAGGTACTCACAGATCGAGAGGAGCACGGAACCGTACAGCACCAGCACAGGCGCGGTACAGGGAAACGCAACGACAGAATCGCGAGACTGGATGCAGAACGGAATAACTGAGAATATTTGCCATAAGAAACGGGGCTTGGTGAAAGCTGGAACAAAAATGTTTCTTTGTTTAAGTGGAAAAAATGTGAAAGTTTTCGCGTGAGCCAACATGTTGTGCTAGTTCGCGTTAATACACGGGTTTTCGTCTGAGAGAACTGGATAGGGAGGCTTGTTAATAAAAGCAATTATAATCCGTGGTGGTCGTTAATCATATTTGTACGTATATAGTACTAATTTTTGCTGAACCGAGGTAAATGGTAAGCTGTTTGTGCGTCATAATCAATTTGAGCAGAATATATAATGGGACCAGAAATTGATACCCCCATGAAAAGATTGTTATGACTAAATTTTACGATTTGTCCTTGAAGACCTTCTGATACATTTCACTTCAATAAGCCAAGAATAATTACTTAAAATTTAGCAAAAAGGGGCACATTGAGACTTTTCGTGATGAGTAGAATAGATTGATATAAGCTTGACTTCAAAACTCTATTAAAAATATAATAGTTTCAAGTTTTCAGAGCGAGGCTGGAGATAAGCTATACCCTTTCGCATATTAAACCTAGATGATGCGTAATGCCATAATTTCTCGATTTTCAGTCAGGTAATACCAGTAATTCTTCCGTAGCCATCCAGGCTCTTTTGGTCACCTTGGGTAATTCACTGTTCTGTTCCTTCCCTGAACACCTTAACGAAATAGCGTCAGAGTAACAACGCAATTCGCCAAATCCCCTTTTGTTTGTGTTCGAACGAACCTTTTCCATATGCGTTTTTGAAATAAGCCAATTTGTCAATACATTCTAATTAGAGTTCCAAGTAGTTGTAGTCTCTCACAGAACGACTAACAAAGTTATTGTCTATGTATAGAGCAATCTCTGTGTAAACGTGCGCCATTTTTATTAGTGATCACTTATCGCTGTGATTTTGAACCCGTGCATCGCCACTATCTCCATAACACTCTGTTTGTCTGCTTTTGGTAGTCGTTGCCATTGTATTTAAATATGGTGGGATTGGTTGTCGGGGGAGGATCTCTCATTTATTGTGGGACGCTTATATTGATTGGAGATATAGTGGAGATAATGTTGCGTTGAATCATATTCAAAGATTTATGATGATGGAGAATTCTCAGTCTAGCTTTAGTTTTCCCTTATTTTAGATGCGTAGACGATCTGAAAATATGTGATACATGTCTTTTGGTACCATAACTGGAAAATAGCACTATTAGAAATACCTATATCCTCGTTTTACTTGTCCACTCTAACATCTTCCTGATAGTTCCATTGTGAGTCTTTTGTTACTGTGAGTCTGGATTGAGGAATCACTAAGTGCAGTACTCCCCTGCAATTATGCCATTGATGAACGAGCAACCTTGCCATTAACACTTAAAACAGAACTTGATAACCTGTAAATCATTTCCAGTAACCTGAGAGAATTGGTATTACGAGTGCACGTGACTGTTTAACCAGTTAACAGTATTTATATTATTTGATCTAATTAGAGTATATCTATCATTTGATTATGTCTTAGCTTCACTTGCATTATTATGATATGACGTATTTTAGGATTATACTTAAAACATGGTTCCATTAATCTTCTCGTTGTGCCGTAAAGAGTTGCCAATTGAACGAGGACTCTCGTACAAAAATATCGCGCCCCTTCTTGGAGACCGACGCCACCCTCCAACTGAAAACAATTTCTGTCGGGAGTTCTGTAAGGAACATTAGACTCACTGATTCACCAATAAAGATTTGCATTGTAGTCATGGTTTATTCATTAAAATATAGTGAAAATTATACAAGTCCGTCATATAATGAATTGACTCTTTCCACTCCATATAGCATTTCGCCCGAATCTTTATTTGTTATTTTGAGCAATAACGTATTCCGCCACTTACATGAATTGTAATCAGTATTCCTTTGGTTTCTTTGAAGTCTCTATAATTGCGTTGGCATCGGCTCTACCTACAATATATATGCCCGAGGTGATCAAACGGGCTAGGGCAACCATATATTAGGCCTTTATTCGCCTCGGCAACATCTAGGGTCTTGAGCAGGGAGGTGACTTCTTTGCTCGAGTGCCATACCAGTGTTTCAGTCATGCCTACTTTTGGAAACCCGCCTCCCCGCTGAAAATAATGATGATGACCCTAAAATGTTTTTAATTTCAAATGGATTTTACCCTTAACTTAAATGCATACTCTCTACGCTTTTAAATAGCATTTGACAGTAATAAAATATAGAAATTACAATTCTCTCAATGTACGCATGACTGATGACATTAAATGGGACCCGTCGTCGTAAAGCTGAAACATTTTCGCCAGATTATCCTCTCGGACATAACGAAGAAGGAGGCTGCCGAGCCACTTGTCAGAATTACAAACTTCTAATATGCATGACTGCCCTCTCTCTTACGTTAATAAAAGTCTACTGCCAAGATGCCGGTAGTATCTCCGAGGCGGACATTCCTATTTTTCTATAAAGCTTAAGCACTGTATCTAGCTCACACACGCAACGCGGTCAATCTAAGATGCTACATTGTTCATAAGAAAGCACCTTTTGAGCACTACAGACCCATCACCTACTATAAATTCCAACGTCCTACGATAAATATTGACAACTTCAATTCGCTTATTACCTGGCGGTAAATTCAATCAACACTTAGTCTACCTATACGATCAGTAACAGATCAATTCCATCACATTCTAAATCCTCAGTACCTACTGGTTTGTCCTATGCTGTGGACATCCAGACTTAATCATAGCATTTTAGTGCCCAGAACAGTATGCATGTACATAAATATATGCTCATTTGCGTGCAGAAAAAGAGAGTATCTATTCCTTTATTTCCGAAAAATCGGCTACGATGTATAGCAGCCTGCAATCTAAATAAACGAGTATAAATCATAACAATCTACTAAAAAAAATAAAAAATAAATGAGCTAAATATAAAAACACAAAAACCAACAATAGCTACAGAAACAGCACCTTTTAAGGAGATATTCTACGTAACTTTTTCGGTTCAATGGGAAATCACCTCGAGAGAGAGTCGCGAACATCACCAAAAACTTGGTATATGTGGATTTTGTGCTGTACCTGACAACTTCGAGCGAACCAACTTACCAAGATCCGCAATCCAAATCTAAAACCAGCATCCCAGTATGGAAGAGTGTTAGTTTCATTATTTATCCTAGAAAATACTAGCAATATCGAGAGAGGAGAGCTATACTTAGTGGTTGGCATTATTGAGTTCTAAGGTGAAGTTTTTTAACAACTTAGATCTAGCGCTTGATGTGTACCAGTCATTATTCTCACCCTATTCAATCGGCATCTACATTGTCAAGCAATAACAGTTCTGCGAGCAAATATTGCACACAAAGATGGCACTATTTTAGGCCTCACTCAAAACCACAATTATCTTAAAATCGAAACACGTCATTTTGAATAAGTTGCAGCTATTCGCGGAGTATATTTGCGTCGGGCTCGATTATACTACGAATCTAATGGACCCAGAAAACAGAATCTAGAAAGGGCTAATACCATAAGCATCTACCTTTCCAAGTGTCTTATTGTAAAATACATTTCTGTACCGAAAAGATCTCATACACATGGCGGCGTCCCAGGAAAGACCCGAGAGTATGGTGTGTCCCACACAATTAATATTAGTTGAAAAAAACAATTGTCACGGTAAGTTCTGAGATGAAACTTGGCAAGAAATAATATGTCAAACGTAAAATTTACTGAGGATTGATATAAACTTTAATGTGCCTTTGTACTATTTCTTGACAATAGTTCATTTGTATGACGGGTATGTTCATATCTTGCAGACTTCATATTAGTTGGAAAAATATTTGCAAAATGTTGGGATTTTTGGTATCAAAGAATTGAGTACAATCAAAATTTACTGGACTGCATATAGTATCAACTGTGTTTTCATAATCTGAATTTTCACTCTTGTTATGCTATTAGTTGTCCTGATCGTGTATGTTGTGATAAAACCAGTCGCAAAATGTTGGGCTTAATTTAGGCAAAACACATGGTTAGTCCACCAATATTCTACTTGGATTGATATAAATTTCATATGTTTTTTGCATTTCTTGTGAAAGCTTTTGTTGACGTGTCAATGCTTTATATAGAGTCTTGCAGATTAAAAAATATGGTATTTTGTGGTATCACAGATATCACTTTCCTTAAAAGCAGAAAACTAAACTTGCATTGAATTCAACGGAGTTTCGGGGGGCCGACTTTGCAATTATCGATGGCATGTAGTATTAGTAGGACAAGATATCTGGACTGAGTTTTTGAACAATTGAATCTCACATGGCTTCACCCCACACATCCACGGCTCCCTAGTTCATCGGGTTAGTTATCTCGAGAGGCGAGGTAAACATGTAAGAGGACATATGCAGGCTAAAGCGGAGAGATACAAGGGTGACCCACCCGGGATGCTGTATGCTTAAACAATAGAGACATTCTCTAAACACTCAAGACGTATTGCTGAAGTGAAAACAATCAAAAACCGTTGCTAATTAGGTGCTTGCCAGAACGATTGAATTTTTGTCTATGCCATCCCTCTCTCATCTAAATCGCCATAACCAACAAACGCAAAGGAGGAAGCGAGAATTCTCACAATGTTAAATGTAGGAGTTATGCTGTATTTAAAGTTGGCAAAAAACAACTAAAGCGTCAATTCTATGCTCTATAGCGACAGAAATAGTCCTATTGAGCTTGTTATTGTACGTTTAATTTACACTATTTTTCATGACTGTGTAAGAGACAAATGCTTAACACTGCAAATGGTGGCTTCTACATTGAACTATATGGATTGTACAATTCGTACTTTAAGTAGTTCTACAGTATACTGGTAAGTTCTGTTTTGAGGGTACATCCCGGGATGAAGCAACACCCGTAGTTTTACCAAAACCGAGGAAGGAGAGCTAGGTAAGGACACCAAACACTAACAGGCTTGAGAGAGAAAAAATATATGAACTAGAGTGAGGATACAATTTGATAATGTATTACTATTTAAGATATATCACTAAGGTTCATACACAAAACTCAGAACTTCCAGAGAATCCAAATGTAAATAGCCCGTAAGAAGATAGCTCGCATAGAGAAAGACATATATTCACGTTGAAGCTCATGCAGCCACATAACCAATCTATGCACAAAATATGTAATAGTCATAGCCCAAAAAATATAGCTAGCTGCGTAGAAGACGCTACCGAGACACGCCTCAATTATGAATTACATGCATATGAGTAACGATCGTCAGTCTCTCGAAATCAAGCTTTCCTATACTAACAAGCAGTCTTAACACCGAGACTCAATAAAGCTTGAGTAAAGCAGCATACCAATAAAAAAAGATCACATATCAAAACCAAGTATATTTGTAAGTCTTGACAAAGATAATGAGAAGTACACTTTAGATTGAACATTACTACACGACTAAACGCAAAAATAATTATCGAACAATTGTATCCACAATTTGCAACAGATAAAGCACTATAAAACCAATCATTCGAATTTATAGTTGTCAACTCCAAGTAAATACTTGGTTGACCTATACTTTTGCCCATATTATTTGCCACAATTAACCAAAATGTTGATCAATATGTTCTGTAATGCCAGACAATTATTAAACCACGTTCTACGCACACATGACATAGCGATAACTTTCACAAGGAGTAACAAATTCCATTAAATGAGAAAAACACAGCGAGTTGTAGAGTATGGCACATTTAACACTTATATATTCTTATGTCTGCGAAGACATTAAAGTAGACATCATACCTGAAGGGGACCCTGTGAGCGAGTCATGCTTAATCATGTTCTCTTAGTCTCTATGTCTCGGTAGAGCGCTGTAAAGGGTGCAAGCCAGACAAGAAGGTAGGGAATGAGTGAGTTTATTGCCACTTTTCCAGACCATATTCTCTTAAATTATATAGAAATCTCAAGATATAATGAACATACTCGACTGTGTCCATAACACAACTAATCACACAAGAAGACAATGAGTATCAATGCAGACATATTTTCCAAAGAATAATGAATAACACAACCATGAGAGATAGTAAGTGAGGTCACTATACAATCCAGTTAAAAGGGTTGACAAACTTTATTTTTGCCAAAAGTCCACACTGCGAGAGAGACAAGGAGTGTATCTCTGTCCACAAACTATAATATTGTAGCGAACTATATCACATACGGGGGTCTTGGAGGTCCCGCATGAGGAGTCTAGAAGAGAGAATTTATCTATAACTTAGATGTCCAGTTTGTGAATTGAGACCAAGTCCATGTCCCACCAGATGGATTATGCTGAGATTAAGCCAAGGAATTCTTGGGAGAAATACACCAAGACAATTGATCATCCTCATCAGATTGCACCAGAATCTCTGAAATTAGAATTTATACATGGCGAAAGGCTACTATTGCCACGCTATTCCATGAGAGAGAGGTGGGTGCATTCTGCCTACAATATAACGGTTAGGTTGTTAGTTGCAAAATTTGTTCAGGACCTCTCTGTATATGAAAGATTTTGGAGGATTATTTGCCTTAGCAATAGACTCAGACAAACAAGAGTAGATTGTCGCAGCAGCGAGGACAGTACAAGAGGGAGACCTGACGACTAAATGCAAGCTTAAGATGCTGCACAGTTGATTATATGCATCTAGAAATAAAAATGGTACTCATCCAAGGCACAAGAGAGATCTATATAGTGTATAGAAAACTAAGTAACCTCTGCGCAAATAAATTGACTACACTGAGCACCTATATAACTGATTGAACACCACTCTTGACAATGACCTTTTGTGGGAGGGATTATTGGGCTGTTTGTGTATGCTAACACCTTGTTGATGAATGAGAGCGATATAAACACCCCCTCAGGCCATTCTTATTACGCTTTTGGTCAAGAAATATATTTTTTTGAAGGGAATATTTAGAATTATCAATAGTGAGTTCCTCTTTTATAAGACTATATGCCTGCAGCAAAAATATATATGACCTTAATATTCGACATATACGAAACTAATTAACACAAACTTCTATGTATAAAATTACCCCATTGGTTCATATGTTTGTTTTCAAATAACTCTGACTGCCCCACTATGTTGAACACTCCTGTGGATATCTGTATCTTTGATTGAGCATTAAAAAACCTGGTATCGTGCGTTGGCGAGAGATCAGTAAGCCTCAGCAATGCACCTATGTACTATCTTATCTATTTTCTGAGTATATTTTTTTTAGCTTCAGTTATACTTATGTAATATAATCATATTGTCATTAGATTTTTGTTGTTGTGCAGATATTGATCTCACTTTTCTAGAGTATGTGAGCACTAGTTCATAAACCTTGAGAGTGGATAGCGGAAATACCCATCTGGAAAGCATGTAACATAGATAACATCATTATAGGAGAGACGAGATTTAGAGAGTGGATTTCGCTTCTGATTGAATGTCTCACTCAGCTAACAGTCTTATACTATATTCGTTTACCACGTATCCTCCAGAAAAAGACACCATTAGGTATATTAATTAGAGCAAATATGTTGGGCAACAGTTTCACGCAGTGATATTTCGAGAACACAGAGTACGGATAACACAAAGAAAATAAGTGGTAAAACCTCGATGGGTATTACTCATTTGAGCGATTTACTCACTATAACGATGTTCATCCTCCATGTGGGTAACTAGAATGCTGTTGGATAGGGTTTGATTATCCTCCTGAATGCAAAAAACCAAACGCCCTTTACTTTTCAAACCTTGTGTATCAAGATAATTTTGAGGTAGTAGTAGTCCACAATAGATAACTACACTTTGACTTTAGAAGACCGATATTTATGGGACCTGCACACAAATAGAAATAATCAAATAAAGGTTTATCCCTCTTCATGGGCACGATCCAGATGTACTTATTGGTGGATGCTCTGCTGAGTGAATATGGGCGGTCGAAGTGAGAGTGTACACAGACCGCTGCTGGTCATCCGATTTTTTAATGAGTCCCTCCCCCCCCGCAACAAAAAAAACGCGAGTGGCAGAACAATGTCTAACTGTATCTAGCTTACGGTTGGATGATCCTCTCTGATACGAGTAAAACACCTATGCTTCTATTCGTTTGTTCACAAGAGATAATCCACTACCCAACACCAAGACAGAGAGCAACAAACAAGTTCTAAATAGAGAACAGCTCACTGCAGTCTATGGTGCTAAACCATTCTCTCACCACACCACTTATTGTTAAGTGAACAGGGTCTCATCCAGATTAAAAATGATAAGTAATTCTGACACTCTCGAGAGAGTTATGCTTTGAGCAAGTTCTTTGAGTACTCCCCCTATAAATTATACGACAAAGTTTCCCATACACTCAGAATACAGAAAATCTAGTAAATTGTTCTAAACAAAATAGAGAGAGAGAGAAGGGAGCTTGAGTCCCTCCTATTAAAATGATATATATCCTTTTCTTGAAAGTTTTCTACATCTGATTATAGTGAAAAATACTGTATAACTAACTAACCCTTTTTCTAATTATAACAAAAAAGTTATTCTATAAATTCAGAAATATATGTCCCAAATCGCAAAGGGAGCTCGATCCTCCACTAGATAGACATGTTACACTAACCGAACTGTTGCACGCTTGCCCTAATGGTGGTGATTCGGAACTCTATTTCTAGATGACTACATTTCAAACAGATTTTTGTATTGCGCCACTGTATTTATATAATTTGAAATTATTCCACAATATAGTTAATTCTCCCAATTTGTTTTCCTTAGCAATTTTTCTTAGATAGACAAAAAAGTCGGCGTATTATGTGTGGCAAATCACAAGTAAATCACTGACCTATTTTGCATCAAATTAATCGTTTAACCCCTCCCAATGGATTCACACTATTTTTGTCTTTCTTATGCATATAGGATTATGGTGTTTGTCCGGTTTTGTCTGTTCTATGAGTTATGATCCGTGAAAACATGTTATAACTTGGCCATGAACTTTCTGAATGAAAGTGTAATGACCTTTCATTTTATGTTATTCCTATGACAAGTATCCATTTCCCTTTCGGAAGCCTTCTGACCTTGGATACTTTGACATAGTTTTTTCTCGAATCCAAAAACTTGAAAATAATTATGAGAGAAATTTTTAAAATTTGGCCAATACTTTTGAAGATGGGGTAAGTGACATCGAACTTAAATCAATGCTCTTCCTATCATAGCGTATCCTTTTGGCGAATTTATACCTCCCATGTGAATTTCACAATGAATAGAGAGCTTAAAAGCCCAGTGAAATTTTTTATCTCTTCGGAAGAGTGTATGGAAGGGGGGCTTTCATTTGTTCGAGCGGTTGTAATGCGTTGAGGTGATTATGAATTCCCAGCACAGAGTTATATAGTATAGCCAAGGTGCTATGTGAATTAGGGAGTCATGAGTGTATACCGCCTAGTAATCACTGAATAGGTACTCATGAGCCAGTTTGATCGGGATCGCGGAGTTTATGAATGTAGACCCACTAGGTCATCCCTCCTTTCGACACAGTGGATCGTATCCATGAGTGCGACTGAATGGTGGCGTTCACATTTCACCAGGTAGATGAAGCAAACTCGAGAGAGAGAAAGATTTCTTGAGGTACCGGCCATGGCATATTTAGTCCAGGTCGTGGCATCCCGTACACCTATAACCGATACCTCGCCTGATCAACAAGGCCCTGAAGTTCACAGAGCATGAAGTGCCTAAACTTATAATTGATCGAGTCTCTTAGCCCTAATGTTCATTAATGACGGCATGGACGAAAGATGACGTACCTTACTCGCCTACTGAGTGAGTCAACAGTATTCTAATAAGTATTACTCCGTATGCTATACGAGAGTTGTTCAACTGATTAATATATATTACACGATATTATAAATGCATCGCGAATACAGAGCGAATGTGCTTCTGAGAGTCTAACACCCCTGAGGTGTCGTCGTAATATATACCTCTGCGCTGCAGGGGTAGACGAATAACACTGAGCATACCACCACCAGGTTATATCTTTGAGAGATAAACTAGGACTAATGAGCGAGAATATCTGAATTCTAGGTCCTAAGGAGAGAGAGCCGACTATTGGAAACAACTTATTGTCAAAATAGAGTAACACAGGGAGCATGAATATGACAAAAATATTTATTCTTGCATCAAAGTTTATTGAGCCTATAGAGCTGAGTAGTAAATCTGTGCAAGATATCCTCGTTGAAAAACGGAAGTATAGAAAAAATTGTTTAGAGAAATCTTGAATAAGAGTGACTCCGAATTATTGTTTTATAACGGTCTCAACACGCATGAGACAAATTTCAAAAACTCACCTCACACCTAGGAATGGTAACAAATCAAATAGTAATGTCGTTTCTCTAATACATCAGCATTTTACCATAGATATCTATATTGGGCTTATCATGAGAATCATAAAATAGTTTCAACACTTATTGTGCTAAATATGGTGTCCTGATCCTGAGTATATTCTTGACGTCTATTAATTTATATAAAATATTGGATTGTGTACATGGGCTTTCTTAAAACGCGAATAACCAGGTTGCCAACAAGAGACAAAGAGAGGTGCTGATATCTGAGATATCGCCCGGTTGATCGTATTAATATAGTGTGTCCGATGGGCAAATACTCAATTGCCTCGAGAAGGTGCCAAAACTGTCAGTCCGCAATAGAAAATCTGGATGCCCATCTCTGACAACTTCGAGAAACTGTGGCAGGTCAGAGAGTCATAGATCTAGTTCTACGCGCTGGACCTAGTATACAGTACCCACCATGCTTTTTAGAACTGAATATTATTATACATTATTACAAGGTGAAAAAAATGTTATCTTACTATATTCTCTCATTCATATGTTTCATTCATGGCCAATCTTGGAACTATAAAATATATACGTGAGAGTCCAATTAAGGGGGAAATCTGAACCATGGCAATCAAACTATAGATTTGTTCGCAAATAAACAACTGGCAGTAGGAGAGTGAAAGTCATTCCTTCGAGAGTAAGTTTGTACTACAGTTATCCAGCATACATTTCTCACTGTCAATATGATGTTTACATTACCTCAGCATTCTGTTCTAATTAAATTATTATGATTATATATACTGTAGATACCTACTTATCGCTTCTATTTTACATCACCTTGGCGGAACACTAATGAGATTGCATCCCTCAAAGATGTAAACAAAAATGAAACACATGTATGTTATATAGAGAGCCCAACTGCATACATCCATCGAGATAACTCTACAATTAATCAAGAGAAAACACTCTTTTCTGACATTTTACAAAAAATGGTGCCACCGAGCTAGACATTCTATTAGGTTGTCTATTTAGCCGCACCCATATCTCACACCAGCTAAAATTATCTCTACGCATATCTAATATATCACTGTACAAGAGAAACGTTGTGTTATGATATGTACCTATACTGTCACTGATGACACACTCCCGAATTTATCTCGCTGAAACAGGAGGAACACATTATTATTCAGATCGGTGCTTCTAGGGAGCGCATCCGTTATCTCGAGGGCTTTGTGGTGAGTAAGTGATATTGCTCGAGGTTAGCGTGACGAGTATGTAGTCCGTCTTGCAGAACTTACTATATTGAGCGATTTCCGCACTTGTCTAAAAGTGCGAGACTCAACGCACCAATGTGGACCACGCGGCGAAATCTCACATGTTAGACATTGATTCTGCAACACACCTCGCATATTGATAAGGTTTCTACACAGGACACAGAGATACCACCAAATGTATCTACTGAGTTTTCCTCTAGAGGTAATACTATCTCACACTAACACACCACAATTCAGATCTATATTAGAAAGAATCATGGCCATGCACATTATTTGTGGTTTTGAGATTTTCGGATTTGATAATGCCAGACAAGGTGTCATTATGTGCCATGACTTAACATTTGTCCGCAATGACCGCGTTGATTTGAGATAAGAAGATCTATGGCAGGGGAGTTTATTCTTGTTAAATAATTATATATTTATGTATTTATACTCTTTTGTTTTAAACCTTTTTTTGTGGTATTTACCTTTCATTCTCTTGTGATAACACTTTTTATATTTCGAAAGAATAGTAACACCATGACATGCGCAGTATATAGATATACGTCTATGCGAAAGATATAGCGAGAAAATTTACCGCAAGTCTGAAAATATATCATTTTCTTATGAGATAACGATGTGGCTCCGACCCTCGAGAGAGACTATAAGCATCTATTAAGCGTAGGGCTCAGTGTGATACTAGTTAATCAACATCAGAATCGTATTCTCAAGACAGTCTACAGTAAAGAGCACAGTTGAGGAGTAACCCTCACACATTATGAGTGAGAACAATTGAACTAGACTAACCAATTGCACACTGATCTCAATCTATACTGAGTGCTACCTGTAAGCAGGCCAACCGTTTTGAAGCAATCACCCCTGTAAGATCTGTTTTTCTGTATAGAGAGAGTAGTAGCACTCATATAAGCCTAAGAGGGCCATATACCGGTCGAGTCAACTGGTGCTAGGTATTATGCCAAGCACGAGATGCATGGTGCACGATGTATTCAGGTTAAATGGCGACCAACAGGCGGCATAGAGACTCGTGAAGATGAGCGATATAAGAGCGAATATGAGAAGAATGAGCCTGGTGTTTTACCAAGCCATATTCTACTAGTATGACACACTACATTGCTTTCCGCAGGCTGAACGAACACACGAGATATGATTGTTACACACAGGTAATGGTTGACTGACGTTATACCGACTAGAACCGCACAGCTTATGAGGAAGAGTAAGGTAATTTGTGTATTTTCCATCAATGTCGAGACTAAATATATATCCTCTAACTTCAGCTATAATCAATCTTTGAGTAAATTATATTAAAAATTCCTATTTTTAGAAATATATAATAACAATATTACACTCGCCTATAACTATCATATTGGAGATCAACTGATACTCAAATTGTATTCTGAGACGATATACCTTTCAAATTTTGATAAATCATCCCACGAGACGCTCCCTAAGATGCATGTTGACGAACGTTGAGATCGCTTATTGCATCCATAGGGAATCACATAACATTTCAATAATGAGCATTATACACAATAATTTTGTCTGTCACATGCGCTATTAATATACACAATTCTGTGCTTATCTCTGCCTACTACCAGAGAGATGCTTAGGCGAGTAGAGTACTTAGATAATAAAGTTAGATCAGATTTAATATTGCATGGCGATGTCACCTTAGTGCACTTGGTCTCCAGAGTGTGGTACACATTCCTCAGGAGATCGCCTTGCGGGATCTCTAGGATTTGTGTCTGTAGGTTCTATGCAGTGTACTTAACGATGCTCACACTGTGAGCATACATGTCATTATGATTCAAGCTATATGAGGGCTTTGACAGTTAGTTGCTCGTTTAAGAACAGTTAAATGCGAAGAGCGCTTGGTCGTAGATACGGATAACGATCAGAATAATACTATTCTAGTCAAAAGGGTCTCCTCATACTATAAACTGACATATTTTACACGCACATAGCCAGTCAGAGATAGTATAGACTCGTGTATTCCGAGACTCTCGCGACGCTGAGGGTAGTAACTAACATGGACCTCTACTATCACTCATTTTCCCAACTAGACTTTATATGAGTTGTTAAAAAACGACGGGGTGGCACGGAGTCACGCCGTCTCGGGAACTGCTTGAAGCACCGGGAGTGTTGGAAACATCATCTCTCTTGTTGTAGTATTACTGGGACCGATCAAAAGCTCTGAGCAGGTTCTGACACAGTCAAGACAGATATTGGCTTGCTCGTAAGCTGAGAAGGACTCTAGAGGATATCTCGAGAGATTCTCGGGAAAACAGCATACATTCCCAACATAAGTTACAAGTGTCTTTGCATTCATACGATGAAGGATACTATCAATGTAATTCAAATATTAGTCTATGGTTTTGTCCGAGAGTATGTAAAATATTTTACAAAATTGTGATACATATACCTTGTAAGAGTATTCCGACGTTTTAATCTGCGAAAAGTCGCAGGCTATATACTTAAATTATCCTGATGTCTACTATTTTATTCGATTATTTTATTTCTAATTTATGTACTTAAACATTACATGAACGGCAAAAATAAATTATATATTCGAATTCTTTTGAAGAGATATCCAACCAATTTAGTCAAGGGGATATGGAAATGTCAGACATTCATAGTCAAAATTGTATAAATTACTAGAGTAAGCGTTGGATGCAGATGCAACCTCATATAGATTAGAACACTTTACACTATTGTTATTGCTCGATATTAACTCTGTATAGACGTGTTCATCAGAGATGATCTCATGGATAAGTTGCGGCATGGGTATACGTAAATACTATCATGTCGCGGAACTTCTGATATGATGGTGATGGCAAACTGAGTTGCACATATGTTCTTCATGAAATTACTATCCTCGCGCACGAAAATTAGTAGAAGCGAGAGAACTGAAGATAACATAAACGTGCAATAATGAAATGCCGAAGAAAGATCCTGAGCAATGGCACGCAAAGTGAACTTAACTGATACATTGAGTTCACTATGCGGCACGATCATCCAATAAAATACAAGTGAGCTTAAGTAATGGAAGAGAGAGGACCTGATTGGCACTAAAGAGAACTATGTGCCGGAGAATTAAGTCGCTCGCAAAGAAATATCAACGTCGTGATCAAAATTAATTTTCGGAGCTATCTATAACCTTTTTGCTATGCAGTAAATCAGAGTACCACACTATTGGCTTACATTTACATCAAAGTACTTAACTTATTTATCTTAAAGGATAATATCCATGATATTTTCTACGTTCAAGCCAATGCATCCTTAAGTAGATGTGTGCTTTTCTACCACATTATGCACCGCAACGAGAAGAATAACGTACTCTGATCTGAAAAAGCTCACTCATAAAGGGTATCATATCATATAAATCTTGCCATACCACATTACTTCCTTCGCTCTGTTGAATCGTCTATTCACTTATCTGAGCTACGAGGTAGTGAGTTGACTTTCTTGTAACCAAGATGCTATCAGTGCACTAATGTTCTAATAATTAAATCCCTTCAATAACGAGAGTACAACAAACTACTCCATATACATTTATATAGTCATTATTTATCCAAAAACCTTATCAAGTCACAAGTTACCAAAATAGTAATGAAATCATAACACAATACGATTCGAGAAACTAGAATCTCTTTATTTGTAGACATATAGAGAATAATATCTAACATAATGTTCATAATACTACATATATGTCTTAATCACATAGCGAGTAACGTTCCCAATCCCACCAACTATTCATAATTACATAGAGATAAGAATAGGCATTCGAAGAGGAGAGAGAGAGAGTTATGTCTCAGCAACGATGCTGGATACTCTTCCGCGAGAGCGAGAGAGGAAGTGTGCGAGAGGTGAGCCTAGTACATGTAACGGTGCCTCGTCCACCAAATGAATAAGAAGAGTCAAACTGAATGAAATGAAATTGAGTCTTAGAAAAACTCTGAGTGTATTCCTGTACTGAGAGGGAGAGAATACGTGCTTGGCCTGAGCGCTCTAATAGAAGACTCACTTGTAAAAAGATAATTTAGGATTCGTTGACACAGTTCAGGTCATTTATGGTTCTCTAAGCATAGTACGGGTGTATTTTATATTGTTTAATGTCAAGCGTTGTTCATACATTAAATCCTGTTGTAATCAACGTACCTTTAAGATGAAGCAATTTTAATCAAATAAGCACTGTAATTAGAGAGTTTGTCCATCCTACACACTCAGTATACATTAAAGCATACACACCTGACCCTATGGATCTAAAAAACCATTTCATACCCCACTCACCTGCATCATAAGTAAGAAAAAAAACAACTAACACACAAACTAAATCTATACTAATTACAAAACAATATCAGAGAGAAAGTAAGAAGATATAAGTATAGTTATATATCACTGACGTGTTATGAGAGAATATGTCAAAAAGAGGGTGGCAAAATTTGCATCCACCACGAAGCGCACAGTTGTGCACACTACTAACACTTATCCGAGAAGATATGTAGCTGTAAAGAGAAAGTGAATGATTACAAAGCTGCGACTATAAACGTAACAAATTGTAATAGACAAACAAATAAGATCTGAGAACACAAGAGAGAGCGTAAACCTTGACACTAGTCGTCGTTTAAGGATTTAATTCAGCATTTATCAATATCGCGCATGGTAGTAAGAAGAGTTATCCGAGGAATTTGTCAATGTATCCAAAAATATGAGGGAGGGCAATCAAATTTTTTATTAATATATATGCTGCGCATTGATAAACAAATCTGGGTGGTAGTGAATCATCAGGATGGCCGAAGTATCTGAGTATGCTGACAGCATTCGAGCACAGTCCACTCCTGCTCTATTGCTTTACACACAATTGCAGAATACACTTAGCATATTCAAATAAACAGATGAATAACACGTACCATATAGCTCTTAGATACAAACAACAGATGATCCGATCTAACAGCCTAATAAAAAGGAGAGCGAGTAACCAGTATAAGTCTCCCTCTATAATACTGTACTGAGACAACTTGCTTAATTCCCAAAACAGCTCCTACTCCACCTCACAGCTGCGAAGCGTGATATCCATACTGTAACTCCTTGTCAAGCATGATCTTCTATATTAGCGGTATATTGTCCATGACATAACTTCTCAATGACCATAGGCCCCGTGGGGATACATAGTTAGAATACCCCAGCACTATCTTTGCTCTTGTCGTAAGAGAGCGATGCACTATATATGGCGACGGTCCATAGGAGTGAAATCTCGCAAAAGTAGAAACAACCTAAAAAAAAAAAGAAAAACCCGAGCAGGTCTTATGAAAGCACGAATAAATACCCTCCCTGCTCAAGATAAGGGCGGTCATCTTACCAGTGATAGGATCAATTTATTACAGGACCTGCGTTTCACCATCTTTGTCCAGCTTTATATTAGTATAAAGTAAGAATGTGCTGGCAAGGTTGTACATAATTATCCTAGTACACCAAACATATTGTGTGTAAACTAATATTACATAGATAGTGCTCCCCCTCAAAGTCATCCAACACGAATAATAATCAAAGATGTTATGCGAAGATGAAGACAACCCACTTATACACGTATAAATTATGCAAAACCTAGAAGGTCTCGCAAAAACTGCTACTTCATCCGAACGTGGCTGTCTTCTCTTCCTTGAGCCTACAC
The DNA here is from genome assembly GCA_903981925.1 of Ostrea lurida. Lineage (NCBI taxonomy): Eukaryota > Metazoa > Mollusca > Bivalvia > Ostreida > Ostreidae > Ostrea > Ostrea lurida. The sequence continues at coordinate 26,469 of CAJDSM010084622.1, forward strand.
ACAAGGCATCAGCAAAAACCGAAGTTTACTCAATAACACCGATACCTCGTGCCAATTTTCATTTACAAAAGACCGTAAATGCTCAGGGGGAGCAGGAGCGGAGTGCAATAGATGAAGCACCCCCCCTGTCTTGAAATTTGATATCCGAAAAAATTTTTATTATATTTAAAATCATTGATACTCTCACAGATCTGTCCGCGATGCATGATGCACGTGACCACTCGAATAACCACCTACGAGACCCTCCGAGTTGAGGTCTAAAAACGCTGGCCCACCAAGAACACTCCAATGTATGGAATGGTAAAAGACTCTGAAGATTAAATTCGATCTTCAGCTTTCTTAATGGCGTCTTCGCCGCCTGGACCTCCTATCTAGGACGTTCGCCTCTGCAACCAAAAGCTGGGAGGCCTTATAACGGCTCTGCCCAGAATTTGTGCCACCCCTATCGAAAATTTCCATGTGGTTGAGCGGCCCTGAAATATCTTTTCAATATCACCCTCGCTTGAACCTGTACTATATGTAATTATAGTATATATCGTAGAACAAAAGCTCCGGTATAATACCAATTTGATAGTAGCATAGCGCTGGATTATGACAATGATAATCACTTTTATTTTAGAAAAATCTATAAATGACAAAAAGACATCATTAAGTACCTCATCGTGCTGCTTGTATCTTTTGAGAAGGAACAACGAATTGTGCACAAACGAAGGTAATAGACAACTCGGCTATTGTTATTTGAATTGTTGATGGTCGAGGCGGGCGACGTCCGAGTCACACTATTATAAAGAGTTGCCCCGGACACAATCAAATATAACTAAAACAAAAGCATTTTAGCATCTAACTTCCAAATGAAACTCTAGTGTAAGTCGAACGTCGTATTTTTTTGTGAGGTAAAAAATCCGATTGTACATATTGGCCAAAGAAGTCTCATAGAGTGACAAAAAATTGAAGAAAAAGAAGAGACAAGTTTTCCGGAGACCAAATAACTACGTACTAGTATTAGTTCAAAATTAGAAAAGATCCTATTGAGGATGATTTGTGACAGTATTAAAAGTCCAGAAGTCGAGACCTATATATCGAGTCAACTTCAAGTATATGCCACCATGCGCGAATTGAATACAAGCAGAATATGTCACAGTACAAGCGGAAAATGCTTCAATCTTTAAACGATGTCGGGTCCACAGTATATAATAAAGAAATCTCTGATTTTTGTGTGCAACAGGAAAAAAACGGTAAATCGGGAAATGTACAAAATTAATGCTGAGGGTGAATTAACTGAAATTATGATTCAAGCATGAAAATTAGTCAAGGAATTTTTATTGGTTATGGTTTTATTTCTTTTATGTTGGGCGAGTGGTTAAGTTGTTTTCACTTTTTTAGATTTGATTTTTTTTTTTTGGGCGGCGGGGGGATCCTTGAAGAATATTTTTGGTGTAATTAAATATTTTTTCGGTTGTATGTTATTTGGTGTTGCTTTTTGTGTTGTATATTAAAATACTTAATTTTTATAATTAATCTTTTTTATCCATGATATGCAATACTACTCAGACCGGGAGCATGCAGGTGCAGCATCCGCAGTTTGTTAAGTTATAAGTGGGCCAGTTTTTAAAAAAGCGCTGCCGATTGCAATCACACACGTGGATTGAAAGATCATCTCACCCTATTCTCAGGCCTGGTATTGTATAAGAGTAAAGGAATTTTAGATACAGAATAGCCGCCCAATCAATTATCCTCTATTAGCCATCTGCTCCCGGACGGGACCTTGTATGGACCACCCATCTCCAGATAAAGTACAATCCTCGAACGCCGATTCACCTTTTCCCTAACCATCTAGGCAGGGGTGGGGTGTAAATCTGAACGTAGGCAGTCAAAGAAATAAATATGTCAAGGATATGTCATGTGCTTTCATTATTTATGCCATAATAAGGGCTGTTCCGGCAAATCCTTGAGTTAAATATGAAATATGGTTTTTAGGGCAAATTTCAGAAACAAGTATAAAATATTGACAAATTCTTGATCGATATCTTATGTTTAACGCCCAATACTAACCTCATGCACCGCAAAATAGCCGTAATGGTATTATACATACAATCTTCTTTGTCAATCAAACGTACATGGTGTCATCATCACATTTAAATAATGCCAAAACTAAACTGCATCGCAATGCCCAAAGAATCACTTGATCGAAGATGATAGTGGTTAGCTACAACACTGATTCGGACAAAAAGTGAAGGCAGGATCAAGGTGCCATTGGAGGAGCAAGCATCCTCCGCTGCCGGCACATCGCCGCCGAGCACCCAGTCGAACAAGTCAATCAACTGGGAATAATGTGTCAAAAACACACCCCACACGTAGTATCTCACCAACACATTACTAGTCGAATAGGATGACATAAATGACAGTTCATATTTACAAAGTGGTCAATGACAAAAATCAGTGAACATAAGCATGATGGTGATATATGTATCTGCAAAACAAAGGGCATAAATATCGATCAATGAATACATGTTTCAGATTAATGCGGACCAAATGGAGTAAGCTAATTTTGCGGAAAATGATTGATCCGTTTAACAAAACTCAAATGATAATTTCTGAAATCTCTATTATCACCCCAGACGTATATACTCTCATTCAAAATATTGCGCTAACGCCTAGCATTCCCCCCCTAAGTCCGTATTTCCTTTCTCCAATCCTCCTCCAACGTCATTGAGATAAGATAGAACCCATAACAAGATTAGCACAAAATATGACCCACCTCTAGTATTGACCCAGTATTTTTCCCAATTAAGTATGAGCATCAAAGTCAGGAAAGATTGTTATTATCCCACCATCAATGAGATGGCCATTTTTGTTAATGTCGACTTGATACAAAATTATCCATTTTTCCCATAACAGTTTTAAAAATTCTGCCCTCAATACCGAATGACCAGCACACCACCACCGGGTACTATCGCTCATTGAAGACACTAAAAAGCCTCCAGATGTATTTCTATGACTAATAAATGCCATATAAACAGAAAGCGAGTACCTATTTAATTGTAAACTAAGTACAGACGGTAGGATAATTTGCCTTCATTTCCGTAGATAGGTGACATCATTTCTTTGAGCAATTCCTACGGCCGCGAAACTAATATTTTGGAGTGTCTAATCTTAACAATTGTAACTATCCTCTTCTACTACACATCGCCGTTACTACACCAGCGAGTTGCGTTCTGTCCGGCATTTCTTGATATCGATTTAGTACGCCACGACAATTGCTGACGTTAACCCCCCGCTGGCAGACACATTTTGTTTAGGCAATTTTCAAACATATATATTTTTTCCCCGGTTTCTTTTTTAAGTAATTGTGGACTCAACGAGGTGAAGTCATTGCGACCCTCAACTCCTCTCCTCAACCGGTTGACAACTCTGCATAGAAAAACTAAACCCACTCCAAGTAATGTTATTGGCATTCTGAACGTCAAGGTAGCAATTTGCGTAAATCTAAGACAAAGACCCGGTTACGCAGACACCTCCTAACCATGAGAAAAACGGAAATGTTCATCGTCCTTTCGTCAAACAACCCATATACAGTTGGAAATTAAACCTAAAAATAAATTTTCTTTTTTTAATGGTCTTGATCGATGACACGCAACAATATCAATCATATTGTATCTATGTACTTTGCCAGAAAACAAACTACACAAAAAGAGAAGATGTTAAAGATTTAAATGTAAATATAAAGGACCGGGGACTGGCTATTATCTATCATAAGTTAGCCTCAATCATCATTTCGAGTTAGTATAGTCGGATAGATGCTGAAGACATCGCGGATCAATTCCAATGGTGCAACTTCCTCAGGTAATGATCTCCAACAAATCGCGTGGTCCTCTTGTAGTGAATCTGAAATTAACACAGAACCCAATGGTTTCAATAAGCCACTGCAGCCAATCGCGGAGAAAGTATTGAAAATCTCAATTGACCCTCCCCCTCTCCCTTCTCCTTGGCACCACCACCTTCTACATGTTACTGACAGAAGCAACCAGCTGGAATACATAAAAGAATTCTCTGGGCAATTGAACTTCTGGTCTATTTTATCTATTGAGGGAAATACTACGCCAAGTGGAGGAAGAGAAAATAATTCAGACCAAAAGATTACGCATAATGTAGTAAAAACACATCTGATTTAAGTCGATCACTTCCAATTCACAACTATGGCCAATTCAATGCATCTAATGCAATTCAAGGCTCAACTATTTTTGGAAAAATATGTATGCCCACAGATAAAAGTTCAACAAGGATCAGATAAACTTGTCAAAGAGTAATTCGAATAATTCGGAATCGAGATACAATCGCGAATTTCCGATCATAATTCAATAATCAAGAATCGACATCATACCATATATTTGAAAAGTTCTACTTTTCTTATTCAATATTTCTAAAAATCTAGAGAGTTGTCCATTCGGAGATAGTGATTACATTGTTGACTTTTTTTCCTATCAAGAGCTCACAACCCAGAATTTGGCAGATGCCACGCGCGTGGCTCACAACACACCAAAGGCAAATAACTCATCATATAAAATTAAATTCCTTTCGACTATATATAAGCCTTAATAAATAATATTAATGAGAAACTGTCACCCTTGGGGGGGTTATACTCAAGCAAGTTTAACGTCTTCGGCCGGAAGAAGTTTGGTTAACAATGATATCTAATTGATAGCAAATGTCCTACAATTAATAAACTTGTCGGAATAGTCCAATCTTCAACGGACTTTATAAATTACTTGAGCATCCACCCATTTAAAAAAATAACCATTCTAGAAGTTTGTCGTATATCTAGATCAGTTTGGCGAATTTTCAAAAGCTAATTTTGGTTAACAATGTCCAAATGGTGTTATGATGACTTGTTACGTCTGCTTAAAAAGTGACTACCAACAGTATTCAGTTCTTTTATTATGTATAGACAATGTGCAATCAATGCTTTTAGTACATGTATATATTATTGCACAGCGGACCTTAACGTGCATTCACTCCCGAAACCTGTTATGACAGCTGATAACACTTGGGCATATGCTCTACATTATAATAGATTTCTCTTTGGCCACCGTTACATAGTAATTACACCTCTTGCTCCCCTCTACGTCTTGAGATGACCTCCTCCTGACACACAATAAGAATGCTATTTTCCCTCACTAATTCAAATATATTGATCTCTTTAATTACAATAATTTTATAAAATAGGTGCACTCCTGGCTGTATGGCTTGCTGTTTAGCAGGCCTATTTATGTACACAAGGCGGATAAAAGATCTTTTTCAGACCTGTAGGCCCGATGCCCCTACCTTGAGGTTTTCTCAGCATAAATACACCTCGTCCCCTCATTCCAGTTTCGAGTAGGTAATTGGAATTGACTCTGAATTATATCTTCCTGTAAATATTACTTCAATTAGTGAGAGGATATTGCTACAGTATAAACTTCTCACATTTGAAAAATTCATACACGGTTCCAAGCAAGGTCGATGATTATTAATTGATTGCATGAACACATTATTAATCCATCCATCCCAGTACAATCTCTATTGAGGTCACGACGGAGCAAGTCAGGGATCACATGTGTTAATAGTTATTAATAGGAAAGTGGGTTCAAAAAATACTCTCTCTGACTCTCAATCATGGTTTTTTCATCATCCTCTAATAAATTGGTGAGCATGAGGGTGAATTACTTTAACAAATAGAGCATGTACTTATTTCTATTTATTTCTCCATCACTTTTTAATGTTCAATCACCATTAGCTAACAAAACTAAATCACTGTAAGTACATGTATTTCAAATATATAAATGACTAATCATTTTAAATAATCATGCACACAAAGTTTTTCATAAGTGCTTTCCTTGATGATGCACCGCGTAAATTGTAGTACAAGGAGTAAAGAAATAAAATTATTGTTATCCCGTGGAAGGATCGTGTTGGAGTAGCTCCCCGAGCCCATTAGAATAGGTGTTGTAGTATCGTGAATTAACGGCTAAATCCTTTCAATTGGTACAGATTTGAATGAAGCAACTCTGGAATGTATAATTAAGCCTTTATTCTCAATTGTTGAGATTAAACAATAAATGATGAGCATTCGAATCGACATCGCTGTTGTCTACTGGCGAGCTCATTGTTATACTCAGAGACAAAACATCTTCCACTTTAGTCGAATATCCTGCTGGTCGACGTCTGTCTGTCTACACTGCGACTCAGTAAAAACTTCCGGTGTTGGACTGTCTTTCCCAACGGGATAGTCCCAACTTTGAACGTTACTTGTGCTGACCTATAGTTTTTCCAACCGATAAAACGATTGCTTCTAATAGCATAAGTATTAAATTATGTCAAGAATAAGGTTAATAGAGGTTGGAATAACTCATCAAATTAGACTCGCATTATATCAGAAATTTTTTAGTAAGAACCCGAACACATTCCACTTCAGCTATGTCATCCAAAGCCCAGTGTTTTTATTTTTTTTGGACTTGCCATAGGGAAAACGCACTTAGGCCACAGATGTATTTGATTCCACCTCTGGTTGCTTACATAGTCTGGCGTCTTTACGAAAACATCAGAAATGAAGTGATTGAGAAGAATTCAGTAGAATGACGACTTATTGTTCGAATCTCCCCATATGTATATCTCATAAATAAGTTGGGACAATTTATTCTATACATCGATTAGAACTTTACTTCAAAATTGATTTTTTTTCTCGTATAGGTATTTCTAATTTCATGCTGATCTCTAGGTTATTCCCACTTATCACCCTGACTCTCTTTCTTTTGATCGTAAATACCTTAAACGTTAGAATGATAGGAAACGTTTACCAGCACCCAAACAATGGTGCGTCAGGCGAATAAATACTTGTCCCTCGATCGACCAGTCCGTGTCCCAAACTATAGGATTTAGATCGAAATGATAAATCTGATCCGGCCAATTTGTGGAAATCGGTTCAGTTTGAAGCCCACCTTGTAGGGGGGCATAATACCTCGACAAGAATTCAAACCTGTTTAGGATGAAATCATTTGTAGCCAAGATTGAGACGATCGAGGTTCCTCTGAAATTTATGTAACCTTTTTTCAGAAAAATAAGTGAATCTTCAAAAAGTCTTCATTTTCACTATGATTTTTATTACATCATCATCTAGTAATGTACAATGTCCATGACTGGAACTGT
>CAJDSM010084624.1:0-10590 GCA_903981925.1 Ostrea lurida
GTCTACTCCACCCACTTACTTTCCTTCATTCCTCCTTCTCTCTCCAACCCAACCCAACCCAACCCCCCAGTTCTTTCCTGTAAAAATTCAACGCAGCGCTACCGTTAAAATTATTTATTCGAGAGCATGCTGCGATGACAGGCGATCGCACCTGCCCACGTGGTGTTGTTTACAGATGGCGCTTCCCGGAAGTCATTTGTTTCAGTAGTAACTCAACATGGCGTTAGGGCCAGACTGGGTCTCTCAGTCATGGTGCTTTTTATGGATGTTTACGTTATTATTAAGTGAATCTCAGACAAAAAAGACGCAAACATGTAAGTCAATTTTATATTTTATTTTTTCGTTTAGAGTAAATATTTGCAAACAAGGTTGGGAAGACAATACTAAATTCTAAATACCGAGTGTTCGCCTTCAAAAACGTGCAGTTTCAAACTTGTGTCGATCGATCGAAGCAGAATTCCAAAGAACACGATGTCATTCTTTAGTCTCATCGTCTTGGTGTAAAAAAGTCGATATCTTACCAATCCTCGCATTTAAAACATGTCACATTTGAAGTTTTTACAATGAATTAATAGCTAACACTGTCAAAATGTTTGCACTCCGTATTCTACAATTCTGTTTTCAACTACAGAGCTATCGATTTTAGTTTGCTTTGCACACTTTTATTATTAAAGATTCTAATTTAGAAATTTAAAGCAAAAACCCTTAATTATTCTTGAAAAATAGTGAAAAAAAGCCCAAAACAAAAAATAAACATATTGCGAAAAAATTCTGAAGAAAAAAAAAAAACCCACAAACAAAAAAAAGAACAAAAAATAAAAATGGTATTAAATTATAAACTGTTTATCAGTTTATATCAGATTTTCCGGATCTCTCCTAACGAATTCCACAAAGCAACTGGGAACATATGTTATATTTATATTAAGAATTGTATGCCCTGTACATCATCTAATTTCTAAGTTCAGCTTCATATGAAACATATGTCAAATAGCAGATCAAACTGTAACCCTGGTTTTGCTTCTATCCCGTATATTCCGTAGTCCGCTCAGATCTACATTTTGAATTATAACAGATTTTATTCCTGATTTATTTAGACTATAGTATGGCAGCACTGAAATGGATTGATATTCGGTTTCATGTTGATGTTGCCGCAGAATAATGATGCACAAGTTTGTTTACAATCTTAGTATCCTACACATTTATACATCAAGTAAGATGTACATGGCAGTGATCATCTAATATATCATGAATATTGGGTTTACACACCATTAGCCCATCAGCCTGCAAGATGGGGATTGCAGATTGGTATCTGTAGCATGTAATATATATCAATACAATTCCAGCCCTTTAACAGGATTATTATCTAACAGTATACATAAAGTTTGTAACTAGAAATGCTTTTTTTCCAAAGTTGCAAAGTATTTAAAGCTACACGAAAATTATAGTTCACTGTTGAGTGGAAATACTTAGCTTGTAATGATTAAACTTTCAATGGCAGATAAAAACTAATTGTTATCTTCCAGCTAGTGCAATAGTTCATAATAAACTGTGTTTTTTTCAAAGTGTCATTTTTTTGACATACATGGTCTGATAATGGAATGTAGGAATGGATATGTACCGGATTTAAATTATTTCAGTTTGAATCCATGATCACTGGTATTTTCGAGTAAAGAATGTTAAATCTTTTAATTGTAACAAATGTTTGTAAAAATTTTAACCTGTCAGATATATAAACATGTGTTGCGTTTGAGTTTGATGTTTTTTTGACTGCAATAGCCCGTTTTTCCTCATGCACAAGACACACCTAGAGATGCAATTAAAGGAAGTCCGAAATTAATTAAGGAAATTTTACAGCGGTCTAGCAAATATGAGGGGGCTGGGTGATTTCTATCTGGTATAAAAGAGCTGTTTAGGTTAGGTGGTCTGTAAGGCTTTTTATTACCCGGTATGCCAGTTTTCAACAGCTCGTTGATTTAAAGCGATACATGAATGGCTGCTACATTCTGAGGTTTTACGGAAGTGATTTTTTGATATAAACCTTCGACACAAATTTGAAATCATAAGTTTTTTGCATTCTGATAATTTTTGTCATAATTAATATGGATAGTGTTGATTTATAAGTTGTTACAAAGCAATTCGGTGGTTGAAAGATTGAAGTACAAAATTTTTAGATGGCATAGTTAATAGTTGCATCTTATTCAGCATTTTCCACCAAGCTAAGGCAAACAAAATTCTCTCGGGTTCACATTGAGTACATATCTTATAACAACATTACGTAAAATCTCAGATTAGCTCTCCTCCCCTTGGCCACAAGGAGCCACCAGAATCCATACGATTAGACTCTATCCTGGTGTTTATGTTTTGTATAAGGTCATAATGAACAGTGGATTGTGGCCTCTATGTCGTTTTGGGGTGATCGTTTTCTGACAGTTTTTTTTTTATTTGCTTACCCTTTTTCTCCACTGAATTTAGCATAGTTTTTACATCTCTAGATTTCATAACGATTACAATGCATGTTTATAAGTGTAAGGAAGTTTTGAGATCGCTATAAATTGTACAGTTATAAATCAGTGTAAACCCTCACGGGGAAGATATGTTTCCATTTTGGTATTCTGTTTTGTAGGTATAATTGGTTTATATGTGATTTGTTCACAGTTCGTAGGTGGGAACACTTATTTTGTGGTAAAATATACCTGAATACATATCTCTTCATTTGATTTTGAATATTGCAGATTTCCCCCTTTTTTTCTTTGGTTTGTTGTTGTAAGTACATGTACCCAGTACCTTGCCCTCTATTTGTCTTGTGGTAAATCTTGATATTCATGTTCATACAAAATCGACTGGATAAACATTCCCCCTGAGGATTGAGTTTTTCAAATATTTTCAAAAATAAAGATGTACATTGTGTGACATTTGTTTGCCTATCTTTTGGCAGATGAAAAAGATTAATGTGAATGAATGGGCATGCCCAACATTGGGTTTCCTGGTTTGTTGCGTCAGCTGATGTAACGCGTTGGAAAAACATGTCTTTTAGCTATACATGCTATCACAATGGATTTTATTCTTTGCATATGTCAATATTGATTCAATTTTTATTTTTCTGTTACATGTATAATCTGTATCATTTGGCAAAGTAAGATAGATTAAGTAGACTGAAAATAGCCTTTAGCCTCATAATTAATATTTTTCAAGCAAAGTTGATTGCACTTTTGATTTAGATTTATGCTTNCAATTAAGTAGATTGAAAATAGCCTTTAGCCTCATATTAATATTTCTCAAGCAAAATTGATTGCACTTTTGATTTAGATTTATGCTTAACTTTATTTGTAGAGATGAGAGACGTCGAGGTTTGGGATTAAATTATATGTAATTCTCTATTTCCCCTTTTTACATTGTCAAACCTAGCTGACTTGTTAGTGCAAAAATCAATACAAATTTGTCTAAGCAAATAATGTGATTAGCTCATACAGCCCGTAGCTGCTTTATCAGTCGGTTGACCAAAGGCCAGTTTACATATATATGAATTCGGATGGCCCATTTATGACTTGTTGAACTCTTGGTCATCATAAAACTGTAATGTAATTGTTTGTCCCTTGTCAAGTCTCTCATAACAATGATGAGATAATGGGGAATCTCCTGATAAACTGTACAAACACTACTTATTTAATCTTCACCTAATGTCCACCAATATGGCCTTAGCCCAGAGCTGACAATTACTGATACAGGATGTCATTGGTTTGGGGGGCTAATTTTCCTCATTCCTGTACTTGAATATTGAATTAGAAGATTTCCTAAGCTTGAAATTGAATGTCTATCTCATCAACGTACTATAATTGAGGCAATTTGCAGGTGTACCTAACAGGGTTAAATTCATAGTGCATTCTTAGGTAATTTGGGTTTATATATCCAGTGCTCCGCATTTCATAATGTATTTGAGGATGCAAGCCTAATAAACTCGCTACATTATCACCGAGCAAGTGTATATATAAATGATCCTCATTATGATATTTATATCATTAGATTCTGATAATACACGTAATAGTAGATTAGAATAGATTATATACAAATGAAATCTTACAAACAAAAAAAATCTCTAGTACAATTGTCGGACTGGGGAAGTTTTTAACTGTAAATGGTGAACCATTCATTTTTTGTCAAAAAGGGGAAAAGTAGTGGACTTTTACCTATAATTGTCAATCCTGGATATATAATTAGTGATTGAGTTTATAATTCAGAAATAAGATAAGTAAGATACATTACTAGCCTCTTTCAGATTCTGAGCTGAGAGAAAGTACAGATGGGTACCTGGTTTGTTCTGCCTGTTTCCTCATCTCTTATCATTATGTAGGTGCGTCTGCAAATTCTGACACAAGTATCTTACTAAAAACTTCCTTTCTTTGATTCTGATTGTCTACTTTTTGGTCAGGCATTTTTGCCCAGTCTTTTCAGAGCCCCCACTTTTTTTTTCAAACTTTTAACCATCACCACATGTTAGCAAGCAAATGGCCAGGTTTTTGTGCAGGTCATCAATTAAACTGAGGAAGTGTGTGGACGTTTTGTATTGTCTGAAGTGGACAGATTTGCCCCATCTCTGAAACCAGATTGGTTATAATGATCTTGTTAGCTCACCCGAGCCCGGGAGCCCATGCATTTTCATCAAGTGTTGTCAAGTTTAGCATAAGTTTTCATATTTTCATCTTCACAACAATCTCGAAAATTGCAAGACCAATTTCAATCAAGCTTCTCTAAGTCAAAGCATCCATGGATTAAAAGTGGATTAAAGTTTGTTCAAATGAAGAGTCAGATGGTACACCTTAATGGGAAATTATCAAGACATGGCAAACGTAGGGTATAAAAAAAATCTTCTGACTGAGTGCTAGTGTACAAGTAGAGCTAAAACTTGTAAGATTGAAGTTCAAAGTATGATCCCTGGGTGTGGGGCCACAAGAAATTTTAAATTCATAGAGAGAGAGAGAGAGAGAGAGAGAGAGAAGAGAGAGAGATGAGAGAGAGAGAGACGAGAGAGAGGAGAGAGAGAGAGAGAGAGGAGAGAGAGCAGAGAGAATGTTTATAATCTTTTTTTATTAAGAACCATAATGGTACTATTGTCAAATAGAAATAAAAGTATTCTGATATAGTGTAGATATGTGTTAGTTCTCATCACAACCTCCAAGGACTGAATGGAGCGACAAAGGGGGCGTAAAGTTAAAATTTAATTTACATTATTAGAATATACAGTTGAACTTCGGTATCTGGAACACTGATATTTCGAATACCTTGTCTATGTCAAAGTAATCCGGAAATCCCAGCCACATATTTTCTAAGTATTTTTACCCTTGATATCTCAAATCTTCGAATATCTCAAAAGTTTTTTCTCGGTCCCATCGAGTTTGAGATAACAATGTTTGACTGTACATACTTATTAAAGATTCTTAGAAAATCTTCTCTGCATGGGTATACAGTCGCATTAGTATTAATCCTATTATACAAGTGTCCCCAAGTATTGTAGATTCAAATTTGTAAATCACACAGTCAATGTACTTTTGGGTATTAAGCAGGACTATTAATAAAGATCATGTTTTTTTTAATACAAATTGTATATTAAGGGATACAATATATCAAATTCTACTAAAGTTATAAGATCAAAGGAATGCTGCTCAGGTCATTATTCGGTGATAAACCATCACATGTAATAGCTGTTTATACTACACTAATCCAACAATAAAGTTGATATTGGATATATGACCAAAGAATATTTCTGTTCAATACAGGTGAATTGCCTGGAATTTGAGATGAGTACAATGTAAACAAACAAGGTTATTCATGCACTCATATAGTTTTCTTGGACTGTGTAAAAACTGCATGACCTTGGCAAGTTGGGTCAGAGTAGGGCTAAATATCATGTAGGAAAATGTAAATGATCAGATATTTTTGTATTTGATATCTTTACAATGATTGCCCTTTCCTCGTGAATGTGTTGCACTTGGAAACAATATGAGCATGAATACAGATAAATATAGTGGCTTAGAGTTCTGGTAAAAAGGAATATAAGACTTTGAAAATACATGAGAATGTGAACTGCAATATGCTCTTCATGAAGCACTAGCATATTTCAAGTATGAAGGTGTAAAACGTCGCAGTTCATAAATCCTTGTGTATTTCCAAAAACGAAATTTATTTCTTAAATACATGTATATTATCACGAACCATGTCAGTAAGGACCTATGAAACTTTTAAAGTGCCGGCTGATATTGCTGTAAAATATGAGGTGCCAGCTCAAAGATCCATCTCTGTCTGATAGTGGCAATGCTGCACTAGCTTTTACATGCATTACAACAGTTCCAAGGCCTTACAGGATTTGTATGAATGAATATGTATTAATACCCATAGCAAGTGCCAGCAAAAACATATGTCAAAGATTAAGCATTTAAGACAGACTAGCTTAGTGTCAACTCGTCACAAATTGTTTAAATTGTTCAAATATTGTTTTGGCACCATGGCAGATTATGTCATAAAATAAAAGATGATGTGCCAGGTTCAAGCTTTGGCACAATTTGGCATTTTACTGTAAGAATTTTAAAATTCGGGTTTCCTAAGGTCAGTATTTTCCAGTGGCACTTAAATCAAACTTATTGTTCTTACTACATTTAACAAATTTGTTGCTTGTCACACACAGAAGAGTGCTGTTGACTTCAGTTAAGGACACGGCTCTAACGAGTGACCTTTTCAAAATGGGAGGAGGCAGGCATAGGAATTTCAACCGGAAAAATTCTTCTAATTGTAAAATGGAGTATAAAATTGCATTCATGTATTTTAAATGAAACTGTACAAGAAATAGCACAAAGCACCAACAATAGTGGCCTTGGTTATGTAAAAAGGTCAGAGAGGTCCAGCATGAATTTTTGATGGGATCTGCCGCTGGCGACTTGGATTTCTGCTATAAATAATGGGGTGGTCTATTGTACACGGATGAGACATAGGAGATCCCCGCAGAGACATACAAATATAAACCGGGGTACACAGAGGGGTAATGTCGGCTTTTGGAGACAGAAGAATTTATGGATGGAATATATATATATAGGAATGGTCATCAGATCTTTCAAGAGAGACTGAGTTAAAGAGGACTTCATCAGAGACAGCTAGAGAGGACTTGTTTAGAGGGACCCAGGGTAAAAAGGGCCGGAAATAGGGATTATTTGAGGGCAGAAAGGGGCAAGAAACAGCTGCAGATTAGAGATCTATGAATTTTTTTTTCAAATATAATGGTTGATTGACAGCTGACAAGACTTGTATAGATTTCTACACTTGTAGGAAATCTTTTATTATGCCAGGAGCCTTCAGCATGTCTGATTAATTGGTAGGGTTGTTGAAGTCTGCCACACAGGTTTAAATGTTGCTTAATTGTGATTTATCTTGCATAATGTTGCAGATAATCTTCGCACAATTTATTTCATACACATGAGCAAGAACGTATAAATCTAAACCTGAGGTAGGATGGGGATTTGAGGGAGCCAACGATAACACTGTAGATTTTGAAGTTTGAATTCACTTTTTAAAACATCTTTACCTCACGCAAGTCCTACTGATGAGACAGTTTTAGACTAGCATATATATTTAAATGACACAGTATAATTGAAAAAAATAGCGATGCTTATCTTGTTTCAATCTTCACATAATCAGTGGGTCTGAATACACATACACTGACTATACCGTCACTCTTGTTCCCAAATCACCAAGTTTCAGGTTTCATCATTGAAAGAATTAGCATTTTTTTCTTTTTTTGTCCAACTTGTTAGCTAGTGTAGTAATGTTTGTGACAAGTGCTTCCATTATTAATCCCCTATATTGTCAGCTAGAAGAGAACAGCCATTCATTAAATGTTTCTTGTTGGCTTGCCAGAGGTGCACCCCAACAATAGCTATTACACCAGCCTGGGTAGGTTTTTGACAGTGCTGATAACTTCTGTGACACAAAGACAGTCAGTACCATTATAACACATTATATAGGTGTCAAACCAGATTAAAGTAGGTGATTGTACGCAATAAAAAGTCGCCCAAAAAAAAGTCAGAAACAAGGACATAGAGCATTGAGCTCACAAACAAGCAACAAACGGTGTAAAATATGGGTTTTAGGGGGAATGATGATATATGTTATTGAAAGTCTATTAGCCTTTGTTAATGGCTGCAGTTCATTTTGTCTGGGTGTTACGTTAGACATGTTGTGAGGGGAACAGCATTATTAACTCTGAGATGAACCCTGAAAAGACTGGTGATGTAACACCTCTGTTGTCTGACAGATGTGAGATTGGACAACTGAGGGGACTGAATCCCCATTAACCCCTGACAAGCTACTACTACTTCCAATTTACTCTGATGGTCGATTTTATTTATAATACTATTTATAGTTTATAGCTCTATTTATCAAAGCTGAATACTTACTAGAAAATACTTTGCAATTTGAATAAAAATGGCAGAGTTTTAGAAATAACCAATAAGTACATTAAATTTTTTTTCAATAGTTGTTGGCTTCATATGAATGTCATTCGAACAAATTTTTCAGGAGTGGCTAATATTTGTAATTTAAAAGAAACATTTTTCAATGAAAAACAAAATCTGTAGGGTTTCTAAAAACACTAATCTAAGTTCTTTTACATGTACAAGTACACAAAACAAGATATGTAATGTATATGTTTGATACTAACCTGTAATTTACACATACAAGTACGCATACTAAACTATACAGTCAAACCTTGTTATCTTGAACTCGATGGAACCGAGATATCCAAGGATTCGAGATTTCAAGGGTAAAAATGCTTAGAAAACTTATGAATCACTTCGACATAGCCATGGTATTCGAGATATCGGTGTTCAAGATACTTATAGTTCAACTGTACATGACTCAGATGTGATAATGATTATATGGCAAAAGTGATATATACAGAATTCATAAACAATAAATGCATTCGATTTTGAAGAATGGAAATTATCTTGTAGTTCTGTGATAAGATATGTTGTTGGTTGAATTCTTATACAGATACTTGTATTTTGGTACTGGAATGTAAGAAAACTTTGAATTGTTTAAAATATCTTTATTTTGTTATTTTACAGATTATATGCATGGAATCGACTGTGGAAATAAAAAGTATATAGGTGGCTCCACTGTCCTTTCACACCGAGGGGAGAATTCGGAGTATTACATGAACAACAATGAATGTAAAATTACTTTTAAAGCCGACAACGAAGGCTGGAGGATTATGTTGCGATTTCTAGAACTTGATATTCCGGACATAGACCCAAATACGGGAATATGCAATGATGCCTTATATTTTTATGATTCTGAAGATATATTTACCGGGGCAATGGTAAGTATGAATGTTACAACTAAATGATAGTAATTGTGTCTTCAGGTTTAATGAATTTAAGACTATATTTTTATTTTACCCCCGCTCCGAAGGAGGGGGGATATACTGTTTTACCTCTGTCTGTCCTTCCGTCCGTCTGTCCGAAACAAATATTTTTGTCACATTTTCTCTGAAACTGCATATCACAACCAATTGATATTTGGTATATCACTTCTAAGTTCATCTAGGGGTCCTATACCGCACTTACCGAATTCAGACCTTTTGCTTGTCAACTTCCTGTTATCTGACTTAGTCAATAATTATGTCCGAAACAATTATTTTAATCGCACTTTTCTCTGAAACTGCATATCACGTACAACCAATTGATATTTGGTATGTCACTTCTAAGTTCATCTAGGGGTCCTATACCGCACTTACCGAATTCAGACCTTTTGCTTGTCAACTTCCTGTTATCTGACTTAGTCAATAATTATGTCCGAAACAATTATTTTAATCGCACTTTTCTCTGAAACTGCATATCACAACCAATTGATATTTGGTATATCAATTCATTTAGGGGTCCTATAACCCGCTTACCAAATTCAGACCTTTTGCTTGTCAACTTCCTGTTATCCGACTTAGTCAAATTGAATATTCTTATCCATCCGAAACAAATATTTTCATCGCAATTTTCTCTGAAACTGCATATCACAGCCACTTGGTCATGTGGTATATCACTCCATTTAGGGGTCCCATACCGCGCTTACCGAATTCAGACCTTTCACATGTCAACTTCCTGTTGCCTGACTTTGTCAATAATTTTTAGTCGTATTTTGGAATCAATATTTTCGTCACATTTTTCTTTTAAATTACGTATCACAGCCACTTGATATTTGGTACATCACTTAATTCATCTAGGGTCCTATACCGCGCTTACCTAATCCAGACCTTTCGCATGTCAACTTTCTGTTAACTTGGTATCAATTAACCTTAAATTAGCAAAATTAAGATTAACAAATTCTTTAGGTAGCAGCTATATTTACATGTACCGTAGAGCAGGGTTATCCTCGGTGAGCAGTAGCTCACAGAATCCTTGTTTATCATATACTTAGTAGTGATTATGCAGAATATGCTTGACCTGATATGGTTGATGTCACAATCACCCATATCTGCACGCCGTGCAAAAAATGCATATCCAATATCTGCACCTCATGCAAAAATGTATAATATAACATTTTTGTATTAGTTTT
>CAJDSM010084627.1:0-22859 GCA_903981925.1 Ostrea lurida
GTTTCAGAATGCATTTTATTGTGCATGTATCTTTTAAAATCGTTAATTTTGCTTATTTGGAAGGAATTGCAAAATGTCCTTCCAACAGCTTCATCCATTTTCTTAACTTGGATGATGAGTTTTCCATATATTGAAGAGAAATAAATACATTTGTCAATTTATTACTAAGTCTTGCATTTTTCAGAAACAGGGACTGGGAGAAGTGGACGTGACTTTGAGCCTTTTATGCCGTCTTTTACCCCGTATTTTGAATTTTGACACGACATGAAGCGGGATGACAAAATGGTTGACGCATATATTGTTAGAGAGACGTGGTCAATGTCTTAATTTTGTGACCTTCAAAGTGAGACGGATATGTTTGACAGTTTGAATTCTAAGAATGTAGGAGCCTACAAGCAAAACACAAGAGGACTTTGGTGAATGACATTCAATGTCTTTATAAAAAATGTCTGTTTGGTTGTATGTGTGGCTTTAGTATTTCAATAATGTGCCAAAAACCATTTTTACGCATCCTCATTTTCTTTATTTTATGATAGTGTTCCATTAATATAATGTACCATGTTCCGATTTTCTTCTAGGGCTCATAAGACCCACTAGAAACATTTGGGGAAATTATGGGGACCGGTTAAGTTAGTGGACATTCGACATCGAACTGAATGTTCAGTGTAGGACCATTTATGTTAGTAGTATTTGAAGAATTACAGATTGCATCTGCAAGCAGTATCCTTAGAGAAGTTTACCAGATAGACATTAATGTTATGTTGGCTTATTTCTACAGTGTACATGGTGAACATGTAAAATTGATTATGAAATACATTCAGGCAGTCATATGATTGACGCAAAGCATTTATGAGCATCCCCTTTCAACCGTCATATCTGCCGCGACCCTACTGTATATATCTTGATCAGTAATTGGAGTAATCAAGTCCAAGATGCGGTGTATAAAGAATAGAGATGAGATATCGTCAAGACACATTGATCAAATGGCATACTGGCAAGTAGATTGTAGTATCGACCATAAAATATGAGTATAGTCTGCCTCAATTTAAAAATCATATCTACAAGGCAACTTCTTGCATATCGAAGCAGTTTAATGAGAGGCGACAGATAACCCTATTCACAAATAAGATATTTGGTGTGAAACTTCTTATCCGTAATTAAGTATTAGAAGCATACTAGGCAAGATGGGGTAAGACCTTGTGAATATTGTGTCCCTGACCAAAAAAGGTATTTTTGTCCAGCGTATGGACAAATATTTAGTTCAGTATTCCGAATATTCTATTATATATAGAGATTGAAGAGTGGAGATTTGCTTCAAACATCGTAACAATTTCCATTTAACCCACTTGGTAGAAAAACAAAACAACTAGCAGTGTTTTCAGTTACACATTAATGTAGGTTGTAATATGACAAGTTTTCTAGTTTTATAGGTAACATCGTGAACTGGAAGACTTACCACGGCACGCAATACGATTGGTAAATTAAGGACAGGACAGCAATTTTCTTGGGGTCAATCTCTGCAAGGTCGATTAAGGAAATCACAAGTACACTGTGAATTAACCTATTGAGTTTTAATATAACATTAAAGCTCTTAAATGGAAAGTTTGTTGAAGTGAAAAGTGAAGTGTAGGTGTTGAAATATCAGTAAGACAATTGTTCTAGTTATCGATTTGAATGACATGTTCGTTATTGGAGAAAATGATATCAGACATTGTGTTAACGTTTCGTGGTTAGTAATGGGATAGTGTCTTTCCACCCTGCCGGTAAACTCGACACATACGTGAGACATCGTATTGAACTCCTATGAGCATAGGAGGATGGACCCTTCCAAAAGATTCACTGCCAAATTTTTCTGCGGTATGAAGAAATGTTTTTTTTTTAATATGAATTAACAGCTAGTTAGGGAGAGGATGACTTTGATCAAATTGTAAAAAGTTCAAGTATGATTTATCTCCCATCACTTCCACACCGTTTTGCTCTGTATCATGTAGTGTCGTTAAATATCGCTCCAGTGGGATTTTCCTAAAATGATGATGTATTTATCACCGTGTATAAAACAGATATGATGTACATCAACCAAGTGTTTGTGTCGTTTTGCCAGTCAGTATGGAAGGAACAGAATTTACAATGTTTTACTTCAGAGTTCAAGACTCGCATTCTATGGCAGGCTGTGTTTTGCACCAGTTTATCCCTGCTGTGGGAGTTTTTTGTGTGAAGGAATCGTATAAACCTTGCTGGGCTGAATTACGGCTACATTTCAGCAGGTTGGACCCGTCGTATGGTTAGAGACTGATAATTGAAGGGCGATAAATTCAGAACTAATGTATTTAAGTGCACTGTGAAATGGTTTATTCTTGAAAGGCTAATGCCCTTCTCCGCATGATAGATATGGTAACAAAAAAAAAAAAGATAAAAAATAGGTAATTAAAATGATTCTGAATTCATTAGACAACGGTTTTATTTGAACGAGTTAAGAGTCTAATCCCCAGATCCCAAGACAAGACAAGTGTGATGCATACAATAGCGTATTAACTTTATCTGTTATTCAAGCGACTTACACTTCTGCAAGAGACAGCAGTCATGATTTAACTTTTTGTATGTTATATCAGCTTAAATTTCAAAATTAATCCAAGGTATTTTGTTTTTCAGTGGAATTATGACAACATGATATGCACGGTTGTGATATGGCCGTTTTTCATTGGAGAGGGGAAGATGCCGGATATTCGAGCATTTCTGTGACACGAGGTGAACGGCAGAGGGGTTGGGGCATCAGTGAATGGATTACAGGGACCAATATTTCTGGTATTTTATCAAAGTCTAAGGGTTCATACTTTCATGTAATGGAGTTTTGTTTTTCTGGTTTTTCTTTGAGCGAAGGCTCAAGTGAGCTTTTGATCGCTTTGTGTCGTCTTCGTGTCTTTTAACTTTTAGGCATTTTCAACTTCTTTCAGAACCGGTGGGCCAAATTCAACAAACTGTAACAAACTTAGTCCTTGGGGTTAAAGGGGAATCAGTTTTAGACCAGGCCCCCATAAAGAAATCACGAATGCAAATAGGTGTTCATTTAAAAGTCTTCTCTTCAAGAACCACTGGGCCAGAAGTGGAATTTATATGAAGCATTCCCTGAGATATAGGGGAGTCAAGTTTGTTCAATCATGACCCCGGGAGACGATGGCCCATAGGGGATAAAGGTTTACATATGGATTATATAGGGAGAATTTTAAAATTCTTATCAAAGAACACTGGGCCAGAAAAGCTTCTACTAAATTGCTCTTCTTCGGTGTAGCAGTGCTCAGAGTGAAGCGATGTGGCCATGTGCCTCTCTGTTTCTATGACCCTCTTCAAATGTTTTTTTAAAAAGCAAAGCAGCTGAAGCAATTAATGCAAAGTAAATCAATAGTACATAAAACATGAAGGCAATAGATTCTTCTGTACAAAGATGTTTTGAAAATCTTTCAGAAACAGCAGAAGATTTTCTGGATGATTGCGGAAAGTATATGATGCAGCCCATACTGGCATAGGATGTGATCAACCTCAAAATACTTTTGAAATTTTTTGCTTCACAGGACTCATGATGTTCATGCGTTGCATCAAATTATGCATTAAACAGAAGACAGTTTACACAGAGATTAAATGTCACTATTCAGCTGTGTTTGATAATTTTTTTTTTTTGATATAGCATTGTACATCTAATTTCCATTGTGTTTGATAAATAACTAATTTAAGTTCCATTATTATTCTAATGCCTTTAAACTGAACATAAAATTATTATGATCAGCCAAATGTTGGCTTCTGACTTCAGATGCTGAATATAATCTTTTCGTTTTTTTTTTACTCTTTTCCAAATTGTGATGATGTCTCTATACAGCTAGTTTTTCGTGTCACGGCCACTATCAAATCCAGAACCCCTAAAAAATATATATATAAATATAATAAAAAGTCCTTACTTATATCCAAGAAAATGTAAAAAGAGCTCTAAGATGTATAAACACTGAAATATTTTGACCACATACCGGCTTCCTTGTCTGTTTATTTTAATGAGCATTATCACTCATAGCTCATGATAACAACACGATGAGGAAAACTGTAATGGATTGAAATTTCAAGTAGTTTAGTCTTTAGAGGTTGTTTTTACCAAAGAAATAATATTTTATTTTTTCTTGAAAAAAAGACTATTATATTTTTGAATATTTTTTTAGACAAAAAATATCAAAGAATGTGCCAGCAAATTCTAGATGTTAGTGGAAATACAAATGATATTAACAGAGCCCCCCATTCCCTGCCACCACTTCACTGATTTTTTATCAGAAATACACAACTGTGATCCACTGAATATGATGGATTAAACACTCGAGGCAAGTGGAGCGCAAACAGTGGTACAATGTGAACGGACAAAGCTTTTAACTGCATCTTACTTTTGGCAAAGCTTGCAAAGAAAAGTCTAACCTAATGACAAATTGCTTAAGTTAGCCTTTAGTTTACTCTAAAGACTTTGGATTAATAATGGCAATTTGACTTTCCTTACCATCGCAATAAAATTTCTTTATAGCACAGTTCATGAGTGTGCTTTAGAGCAGACTAATAAGAGGTGTTACGAGCAGGTTATAGTGGTCGTTGACAAATCCGTCAAGCTGTATTGGGTAGATATTGAAAGTGGTACAATTGTCCTATGAAATGCTGTTAAATGATATTTTTGTAATAATGAATAAGACAAACACTTCTAAAAAATAGATAATTCACAAATGAACAGCCTAATTTTGTATCAAAGGTAAAGCCAGGTTTCGGATATCTCCTATTAAGCAATGAAGTTTAAATTTTATTTAAAATTCACAATTGGAAACGTTCAGCTAACCAAATCCCATGCCAAATAAAGACATTGATGCAATGATATAATACACCCCGACCCTCACAATAGTTGTCGAATTACAGACCAGTAAAATTTCTCTACATCAGCAGTTGCCAAATGTAGGTTCAATGGACTAATAGTGAAAGAATCTAGTATGTTGATATTTTAAACTGGGAAGACATGGGCTCGCTAGACCCAGCAGAGAAGATCTCTCTGTACTGAAGTGATGTGGGAATGTTTCAGGGTTGTGATCCAGATTCTCTGCTTCATATCATGGCTGTGTAAACATAGAAGGAGCTAATACTTACTGGGACGAAGCTATTAAACCGGTCCAGGAGGGCACAATATCTTTTAACAACTAGAAATTTCGTATATCTAGATCAAACACTACCAAGAGTAATTTATTTTTCTCTTGTCAGAATCTTGAAATTAAACGGAAGTCCATGTAGCGGCAGGTGTTGACACATGAAAACAGTGCAACTTCCGATACTTTGCATGAAGACAATGTCTTCCGTACGTAATAGTAACTAGCGTCTTCTTACCCTTCCTAACATTATTATATCACCATGGAATTACTCTTCAACATGAAACCATTACATCATACCTATTGAACAACTGCTTTCTGCAGCAGCTCTCTGTGGAGATAATTCGGGCATGTTATCAATTTCCGAGGTTAGTCTTTGTTTATGGAACAACAGGGAGTTAACACCGTCTTGTTAATAGTCCAGGTTACCTTTCATCATTGTTCGTCCCAGCACGCGATCATTGGGCTTATAATGCGTTGAACTTCTAATACTTCCACAGGTTTGTTTGGGGGACAACATTGGCGGGCTGATCAAGACGTGTGAGATATACTATTATGCGTTCACTTGATTGGCTACTGAAAATAGGTTATTGATTGACAGTCGGAAACTATGAATTGTTTACGTCCCACTCGAGAATTTCACTCTATGGAACGTCCAATGCCGGTGAAAGAGCGCAAAATTTAGGCCTATGCGCCATCAGGCCTTGACAGGAGGATCTTTTTCGTGCCAACATGCTGTGAACTGAGACCTCGGATTTTGCCGGCTCATCAGAATGACCGCCCATTTCAGTTGCCCTACCGACAACGCATGGGGATGCTGAGGACCTATTCTAACTAACCCGGATCCCCACGGGTACTCTTCCGTATGAGATCAATTGAGAGACATGAACACTGTATGCAGGTGATGATAGAATATTGCTACATAATTATGGGAAGTTGACAATGGGGAAGCTGAAATCATCCTCTTTTTCATAAAGTTGAGTCATGCTATTAATCACCATTCGTTATCCTCACTTGCTCTTTTTATACTGAGAAAGTTTACTATCACCCTGAGTTATAGCCGTAGATGAAAATTGTAAAGAAAACTATTTGTTGCAAGCATGTTAATGACATGAAAAACCGAAAAAATAATCTGTCAAAAAATTGAGTGATATCGGGGCCATTTGACTTCCTTTTCGTGTAGTTGGGATTCGTCACATGGAGGTTTTGGAGAACCTCTGGAAATCCTTTTAAAACTTCATTGGAATCTTTTGATTTGCAACAGAGGGGTGTGTCATGCATCCCCGCAACCTTCCTTAGGCACCCTCCATAGATCGTAATTAGCCACTGGGGGACAGGTTCGCCCTCTTGTTTATGGTGACAAGATAGCACGGATTTGGAGCAAAAACCACAAGTAACCCTGCCACCAACGTGGAAATCAAGTAAATGTCTGTGTAGAAAGAAAAAAAAAAGAGTGTTAAACTACAGTTGCACAAATATATAAAATATCTCGAATTATTGTCATATCTAATAAAAGCAAAAGGAGAGTAGTATTATATTCAGTTTAATTTCTCGGTCTTTCGTCTTGATAATTTCCATGAGCACACTGTAAACATTACAGAGTCGTTCTGGGGGAAATTACTCTTTGCTCAACGTACCCCTTCTAGAATATCCAGTATCTGCCTGAAGGTGTAACAGTACATCACACATAATAATTGTTTGAATGCTGTCATAAATAGGTTTACAAAAATGAATGTACTTACATATATATGCGATATTGAGTAATAACGTACATATGTAGGTAAGTGCCCCGACACCATTGTGAGATAAACAGCATAGGCGAGGAGTGTGACAAGTGAATATCCCATTCGTTCCCCGCTGTCTGGCGGAAGTTTAAACGCTGCTGCCACTAGAAAGCCAAGCAAAACAGTCGTTAAGAGAATATTCAACCCTAGTGATTAAAAACAAATATAATGGAAATACTTTTAACTTTCAATAACTATAAATATCATGATTGTGAAACCAAGGATCAATGAGACTATAAGATTATCATAAAATCAATATTTCAAGTGTACATTAATATTACTTTTCGTACTACTGATAAGGAGAAAATAATGAATAATGACCAATCTCATAAAACCTGTACGAAATACAAAACAAGAGGCCCACAGGCGCTTAACGTCACCTGAGTAATCATAGCCCACACAAGGTAGTCTCATTATTTGCATTTTCTTAAGTCTCAATACAGAGTCATTTTTATTCACTTGTTAATATATTTCAATACATGCGCATATAATTTCTATTCATATACACCAAGAAGTATTTATCATTTCAATTTCACACGATTGTTCAAGAATTTTAATGAAAACCATATTGCTACTTTAATGTCCAGTGAGCTTGACCTTTGACTTTTGACCTAAATTCAATAAAGAACATCTCCGTCTAAGTATAATAGTTATTATATAGGTGACTCTGGTAGAAAGGATAATGATCTGGAACCCGGAAACCATATTGCTACTTTGATTCCATGCACTTGACCTTTGCCCTTTTGACCCCAAATTCAATAAGGAAAACACCTTTGTTCAATGGGTAGGACCATATGCATGATATGGTGACTCTAGGTGGAAAGGTTAACACTAAAAGTCTGGGAACCATTCTGGTCCTACAGACGGATGGACAGAAACCTGATTCAGTACCCCCCCCCCCCAACTTGTTGCAGGGGGTATAAATTATGATAAAAGGCTCCCTTCTCATTCCAAATATTCATTTACTTTTCACATCAATATCAATAGCATTGAAAAAGATGCTTTTCAAATGTTTTACATATAAACAATAGTACCACGTTTGCCCCCCCCCCCCCCAGGTCAGAACCCCTAACCCGGGATCACAAAAATTTACAATTTTTGGTAAAGGCCTTCTTGCTCTACCATTACTATGCATTTGGTTTCTCTCAAAACATGTGCGGTTGTAAAGAAGAAATTTTTGAAAATTTGTCACTTTTGGGCAAGTTTTTGCCCCACCCCCCAAGGCCCCAGGGGTGAAAGAGACCTGAAATTAACAATTTATGTGCCCCTTGTCCCAAAGATGCTTCATGCCCAATTTGAAAAGAATTGGACTGGTGGTTATCAAGAAGAAGTTAAAAAATGTTCAATTGTTAACACATTTCATCAAGGACATTTTGGCCCCACCCTAATACTAAAACCCCATACCCCTAGGATCAATGAAATTTACAATTTTGATAAAAGGCTTCCTATTTATTCAAAAATATCCATTTAGTTTCACATTAAATATCAATAGCATTAAAGAAGATGCTTTTCAAATGTTTTATATATAACACTATGTACCAAGTTTGGCCCCGCCCTGGGGTCAGAAACCCCTACCCCGGGGATCACCAAATTTACAATTTTGGTAAAGGCCTTCCTGCTCTACATCACTATGCCATTTGGTTTCTCTCAGACATGTGCGGTTGTTAAGAAGATTTTTTGAAAATTGGTCCACTTTTGGCCCCACCCCCAAGGGCCCCAGGGGTCCAAGAGACCTGAAATTTTACAATTTAATGTGCCCCTTGTCCCAAGTAATGCTTCATGCGCCAAATTTTGAAAAGAATTGGACTGGTGGTTATCAAGAAGAAGTAAAAATGTTCAATTGTTAACGCACGACGGACGACGACGGAACGAAGACCAATCGCAATAGGTCACCTGATATATATATGCATACATGCTCATATATAAAAGATGGACAAACCCATAGGCGCCTGGGTCAAGGATATTGCACCGTTCTTTATGTAAACAATGGAGAAAATTCAAACCATGAATAAATATTTTTCTCCATCATATGTCATATCTTTTCACATTTTTTCATGTTTCAGGAAGCTTAACTATGTGTGTCATTACCATAAATTACTAATTTATTCACGTTTTAAGAAACATCTTATCCCACTGATACTACATAAGGCTTGCAACTCTGTGCCCCAACACAGATATTTGTCGATTATAAGTTATTTACGCTGCTTACCAACTAGTTCTTGAGCACCATCCACTCCCAATAAATCCTTGTCAATGATTAAAATCCTCTAATCACAACTATCTATCCGCTGTATATTTTTTTTTCCGTCGAGAGTAATCTCATTCAGGAAGTGGCGTAACAGTACTAAACTCGAAGCGGAATGAGGGCAATCCGAATGAATCTCGAGTTCCGAAAGACGCAAAGGCCCTGTAAACTCCAGAGGATATCGATCGTAACAAATGAACACAAATAGAACGATCCCTGGCCGTAAGACAACAAAAAAAGGGAGAAGGGGGGGGGGGCAGTGGGGGCTAAAATTCTCCTCCCACTTTTGGAAGAGAGAAGGGGGGCTGGGCGCACGGGTTTGTGCTCCTCACATTTTTTTAACACAAACTTTCTTTCATACAGAATGATCAAATGAGAATACAACGGTTAAAAAAATACTCAATTACACAAAATTGTGATTACACAAAATCACAATTATTTGTTCACTGGCAGTGAGTAATAGTTGTGGATCAAATGGCTTAGATTTGAATGTGAATTCCATTGTTTAAAGGTTAAGTGCACCAAATATATTCAATCTAATTATAAATGGATCTTCCATCCGCTCCCCGGTTTCGATACGTTGCGTGGAAGATATAACAACATCCCATTAGGGGTCAAGTCAGAGTTCAATTTTCTATAAACCAATCAATTTGCAACTTACGCTGAAATGTAAGATATGATGTAATGCTACCGGAACGGATGTGACATTGAAAAATCCCACAAAGTATTGTCTATTTAAATGTCTTACCTCATGCTAATTTGTAGCATTACCATACCTTTGGTTTACATCGATCACGTGAAGACCATGTATATTCTATACATAGTCAGTAAAATTCCTTACATAGTCAGTAGGAGCCATTAGTCCTTATACACTTTCGTGCTCATAATGCTCCAGAGTGCTGAACGAGTTACGAGCGGTGTCACAAATCGGTCACTCCTGGCGTTCCATAGCAGATATATGGAGATGCGAGAAAACGTTACGAGGTTAACTATGACAAGCTTATTTAGACTTCGAGTAAACAAAGAAACATTAGTTTTGAAACATTGTCACCACACTTAAATGTTATGATAGACAAGGATACATTTACACAGGATAATAACATTGATGCTTCTCCCTTTACTTTTTACTACAGTTTCACACCTCGCCATTCGGTTCAGAACTGCATAACACTTTCAACAATATTTGACAAACTATGTCGCGAGCTGCAGCCTTTGCTCGCTCCTGTGGACTGCAAATACACACATCCTGGATATTCTATAAGTCTGCCATAGCCTGACCCCTTCTTATGAATGCTTTTATAAAAGGTTTGTTATATCAGACGACAGTCGCCCTTCTTCGAATGAATTTACACGACATATACTATAAATACCTTGGGTTCCAAGAGTACAACAGACTCTTGTTAATTTAGTTGTGGTTGTCCAAGAGCAGCACTAGAGTGGAGAGGGAGAGTCACTATTTCGGTGAATTTGTAGTGCGCCGTCAGAATCTGAATGTCACTTAATTATTTAAGATTGTGTGTGTTATCACTTAGTTATTTTATTTCTATTGATCTTACTCCAATCAAAATCATTTCGTCATTCACAAATCTTTAAGTATTGTCATTTACAAAACTCACTCACTTTTCCACGCATAAAGCCTATAGATCGAAAATCACACCACCCAAAAACTCTTACACCCAACACAATGTGCTTTCGACAAGTAAACAATCTCAATCAACTGCGCATATATCCGGTATCCTGTACAGATATGAACCTGCTAGCCCCATTTAGCATATTTTTGCTGTCAATCAAACATCTGGATGACCCAGACTTAGATAAACCCATTTTTAGGCTATTCCAGAAAGTAAATGTTATGCTTCCGAGTGAAATGAGCTACTTTTTATGTGCATAGTTTCGGTGATATACCCACACCCCACCCCACTCTTCTTCAGGATGTATAATCAATTACTTTTACTGTTAAGAATTAATTACCGTAACCATCAACAGAAGAAAAATTATGTTGAAAGTGGTAGCTCAATTTATCCCTAATGCTCATTATAAAAAATAAATACATCTAATATCCTCAGGACTTCCCTTATGCTTTTATTTCCTCCTTTTTCTATATTCGGTGGAAACACGGCACTTAACCTTCACAGAGAAACATGTACTCCACTATTGGTTTGGTGAAACGTAATATATTATATAGTCATACTTTCGAGCTTCGTGAGAACAAATCTGTCTGTCGAGATATGGAAGTCTGATATATTTATATAAATATTTTTGTATGGTTTATAAGCTTCAAATGCATTATCTTAATGAGAATTTGGACAGATTATTTCAGTCAAAACAAATCCAAAGGTTATTTGCGGGGCTCTTGGGCGGTAGTGGTGCCCATTCTAGGAGTAAGTCCGGAGAATCATCACTTTAGATTGTATTAAGATAGCAATGTAATAATCTAAGAAAAAATATGTAATGAGAATATAAACAAATAAAAAAAGTAGTCATTAATACACACACCATGGCTTATTAAAAAATAGCATCTTGGCTTCTCGTCCTTGCTATTATCGTGCGAGCCTCAGTAGATGGTACTTCTGCGCAATTATGCATTTAGTAGATTTATAAAAATAGCTGAGAACCTTTAACTATCTCGAGCGCATCTCATAGGTATATTTCTCTGCATGCTCTCTAGTTAAAATAATGCTTATAGTCTAAAAGTAAAATAAGAATTTAGTTTATGAGCATAGTTGTTCATTAGTCTACAATATGCGAACTTCACCACTCCATGACCATAATACTATTGGGGACGCTTTTTGAGAGAGTTGGAGCATTGGGCACGTCGCGTAATTATGCCGTGATAAGTAGAAAATATTGCATGCATATTTCGTGTTATGATCAAATTTAATAAGTATCAGTGAGTAAATGAATCTAGTACAAGTGCTTGTGCTGAGCATCAATAGATATTGTGCTCGTTTTCTCATCAAATCTGTGGAAGATTTGCTCGCGATGTTAACACACATTTTTCGCGATGCAGCTTCGAAAACAGAGGTCATTCACACATAAATGAATCAGTCTAACAGGTTGGTAGAGGGAGCGTCCAAGTTAGCGCGGGTCTTCCTCTTCTCGCAGCTATTTGGATAATTTTAAAGTTTATTTGTAATATCCGACGCCTTCAGTTGCTGGAAGTTGCCTGTCGACCACTACCTAAAACAAGTACACATCCTACACATGTCTCCTGTTTGAAAACAATAAATAGTATTTTGCTCTAGAAATTAAGAATGTTTTTGAGAAAAATTTTAATAAGCAGAATCCGAGAACTCCTGCCACTGGACGTCTCATTTCAAATAAATATTCTGTGACTCACGCATCAAATGACGAATATCGGATTTGTCTTTTGCGGCGTAGTGATAATTTTACATAAACGCGAATGCTTTACAACGTGTATTTATTAACATGCCGAAGAACTCATTCATTATAAAAAGTCTGACACGGTTTTCTGTTAATTAAAGGAGTTATTTTTGGAGTTCACGTGTACCAGCTCAATATAATACTAAAGTTTAGTAGGATGTGTAATTGAATTGTATTGCTCTCACATGTAAACATTTCTTGCACACAACCAACCATTCAATATTACATAATTACCTGAGGATTATCTGATCAGCTGTAAATCTGCTTGAAAGATTTCACCTCATTAAATTTATAGTATAGATATCACAGGGTTACGGTTATAATCTTGGCAAACACACACGTACTGAGCAGGAAAAGCACACTGTGTCCACAGTGGCGAGCGATCTCTCAAGGGACAGGAATCCCGCGCCCCTCCCCCCAACCTAAAAATTCACCACAGGTGTAATCAATATCTTATTGACCGGAGAATATTTAGATATAAATTACGACACGGCGCCACATCTTAAATTTTGTAAAGATTATATAACATTTAAATGAGCAACTCGATAGTTTACTTTGTTGCTCTTCTGGAAAGCGATATATTACGAAAATAACTTCAAAACGGCTCTGTTCATTTATTGATTGAAAGATGAACGAGATATAAAAGAAGAGAGATATTCTCTGAGACTTCGGTAAACAAATTTCAAGCCCTACAAAATTTTCTAAAACTCTGGAGCTTCGGGGCTTCGCCCCCTTACCCCCACCAGGGCTTCACCCTGGACCTACGCCGGGGCCGTCAAGGCGGCCCCTACTCCCGCATTTGAAGAGGTTGTCTGAGGGCGAGAATTCAGCGACGTGCGCGACATACCAGGAGGTCTAAAGGTACGTTAATCCGAGGCTCTAACCTTGTTGGAGTAGGCGCCCCCAGACCCCTCCTCATATGAGTTGCCCCCCCCCCCCCCCCCCACCTCAAATTTCTGGATCCGCAACCTGGTTCATTATTTCTATATTAGGATACAGGACGTAACCGAGGCTTAACTAAGGGCGTTTAAGCATTCTAACTTGCTGAGTACCGAGAGCAGACCAGCAGTGATTCAATATAATCCTTAGTTACCATATATTATCAACACCACGCTATCTAGGATTAATACATAATACTGTAATAGTGAACTCTGTTAGTCATAACTATTTATTCGCGTGAGGCTAAGTAAGTAGACATCGAGACCCCAGGAAATGTCGAGGCACAAGAAAAAGTGTACCACGCCCGCCGGCAAACTAAAAAAAACAAAGAACATCAGAGGCCTGTTTACTGCGTTTGACGAGACAAGACGACAGAGAGTAGATGACTTAAATGCAAGTAAATCAAGCTGCAACGAACCTTATAAAGCTAATCATCAAGAAGAGCAATGGTTTGCGAGGGAAGGAGCACATCATCGCTAGCAGACAGTCCGCTATCACACATGTTGAACTAACAAGCCGGAGATGAGTGTCGTGACTTTTATGGTTGAATGTGCTTATGCTAAAACTAGTATCAGACCTACAGAGCCGAATTTCGCAATGATATGCACAGACGATTTTGACTCAAGGAATATGTAAGGGGATAAGTGAGAAGAGTCAGCTGTTTCCGTTGGGTATAGCAATAAGAGAAGTCGAGTTGTGACACAAACTTTCCATATACCGAATGCACGTGAGAGAAGGGTCGTATATCACTAGACATGAGAAGTTAATTAACACTCATACCGAGTTGTTCCGGGTCTTAGTGCGCTTCAGCAACACGTTAAATTGCCAGTCTGCGTGCAATCGGTGACACATGCCCGTACGCCCGGCTATAGACCTAGTGTGCTATAGTGGCACCCCCCTAATGTGGACTTGGGCACGGTGTTATACACGGTTGAGAGATTAATTATTTTCCGTCTCAAATTTGCTTTCAAAGCCTCAGACTACTCAAACGAATAATCTCTGGTCGAAGAAATGAGTTCCCAAAGTGCATCATGTACATGAATCATTAACATGGAGGTTTTACATGTATATACAAAAAGGCGAAGTTAACATTGTAAGAAAAATGCAGGCGGTAAGTTATATTCGTTACATGGTTTGTAGCTGACCTAATATGGTTTATACATGGTCAGTAAATTCCATATGGGGCGAGATCTCACTGTGCCCATGACGCCTCGCAGGGTGTTTACATTATATATCGAATGTACTTGGAGACAAGGGAAACTTTAATTCGAAGGTGTCTAATTCATCGTATTGACCGATAAAGCAGCGATAATTGTTTTATTATATAATTAAAGACCTTCAAGATTGTTCTTTGCTTTAATTGTAAGAAGTAAAGGCAAAGATAACGAACAGTGATCAATCTCGTAAGTCCTATATAGAATACAAAAAACAAGAGTTGGGCAATCACGGACCCCTGGACACACCAGAGGTGTGATCAGGTGCCTAGGAGGAGTAAGCATCCCCTGTTGACCTGTCACACCCGCCATGAGCCCACAGTCTTGATCAGGTAAATGGTCCAATCCGTAGTCAAATCAGTGTGAAAGCCGGCTTACCAATGGCTATGAAACATATCAGATGTAGCATTTGACTAATGGTAAGTCTATATTGGTTAAACTAAATTGTTATAGACGACATAGAATTTTACGAAATGCTGCCTTTAAGACGGACTGTTATTGAGAACCCCTGCAATAACAACTTGTCTGTAAGTAGGCTTGACCTCGATTTAAGAAACTGATCTAGTCGTAGAACAAGCTCTTGCTGTATCGATATAAGGTGGGGAGCATACACATCATTGCAGGTGATGTGGACTGATTGCTGAACAAAATAGTATGGGACAGTGTGACCGAATGGAGAAGCTGACCATCGTCCTTTGTCCTAATGTTGAGTAGTTAGTTTGCGCCGTAATGTCAATGTTCAATTAAAATATCCAAAGTACGAGCAGACATGGTTTCCTTATTTGCTAGTTCTTTGGGATAATATTGAATCGACATATGAAATGGAAATGCATTATTATTGATCAGATAAACATCGTCATCATATTGAGAATGTTGAATTAAGGCCACCGCTAGAGATATTTTCTTTTTTAATGAATTCTGCCTCATAAGAGGAGGTGAATCGATCGATAATATGAATTTACTCTCACTGAATTGTAATGTGCTCAATAAATACTGATGCGACCACTTCTAACCTTTCGCCCAACCAGTCATGAGAACTGCTGTAAGTTAACTTAGAGCAGACGTAAAGCGGTCATAAGCAGTCATAGAGCTGTTCTAACTTAACGTCGAGCGGTCATAGATTAGAACAACTCTACATCTGTTCTTCTCTAGAACATCTCGTATATACTTAATCGCTTTGGAAAATGTCAGTTCATTTTAAAATTCGCACGTGAATGGTCAGTGAAAATGCCGCCTGTGAAATTAAATAAACTGCCTTTTTACCTAAGACAGAAAATTGGTAATTTAATTACAAAAATTAACGAAATTTACTGATTGGACGTTCAATCTGTAATAGACCTCCATTTCGATTTCTGTTTTGCGGGATTTTTTTAACTATATTTTTTATAACCAAACCAGAACTTGAAGCAAATCAGAGACGAAAAATAATTAATAATTTCTCTCGATCTTTAAATTAAATGTTCGACTTGTCAGTTTTCAAACTTGATCTGTAACTTGGTATGGCAAAGCAATGTACCAAATATCAAATGAGTATCTGCAAGCAGTGAGAAAAAAAAATTTATGCAGAAACTGATAATTTATGAAATTTTTTAAGTCCAAGGTCATAACTCAGTGAAAAATGAATGATCGAAATTAAAAACTCGAACTTGATCTGTATAACTTTGGTATGCAGCAATGTACTAAATATCAATGATATATTGCAAGCAGTAAGAAACAAGATGTGTTATAAACAACTGATGCCCCCGGATTACACATGCCAGTGAAAGGGCTTGCCAAAAGGATATATGCCAAATGTGAAATAGGAAAAGTCTATCACTTGATCATTCAAAGTTTATGCGCCATGTTAGTTTTTTTGAAAAGTAGGGTTAAAACTGCCCAAAGGTCAAGGTCAGGGAGTTTCAAGACGGGTATATATGAAAACTTTTCACCACCGTTCAACCAGGTATAGACGCGAGTTTGCTTATAAGGGAAACACCTCACATTGTGTAAACTATTTTGAAAGTTGTCAGAGCACAACTTGAATCATTTCACAAAACAGTTTTTGTCATATTCCGACGCCAAATTGTAGCATTTATATAAAGTTTTTGTAGGTATTGAGAATGAATTGAGACACAACATACTTGCTCCACCACACAGGTTCAAGGATGTAGCTTACGATAGAAAAGTGTTACTCAATGAATAAGAAACTTTGTACACCCACCATGTACAGGTGATAGCATGTTAGAGCAAAATAGAGATGATAGTATTCCACTTTAATGTGCAACCACACTGACTACATTGTAAGCATGGTGTTAGCTAGTTGAAATATGAAGAAACATGTGTTCGCCTCCACACCCAACCTTCTGGCCAGTTGTCAACATGTTTGATAGGCCAATGTGAGGCGATAAATGGTGTGATAGTATGAGAAAAACGATTTGGTGCATCCAACACTCTGCTGAATAAGGCGATTATAAGTAAGGTGTAAAGCACAAATTTGGTATTATGAAGATTACTTACCTCGACACCTACCGTAAATGAGCGACATGTAGTGTGTCATTAAAGGATGGTAGTAAGCCAACATTGTGTAATAAACGTTCATAGTTCCCACCACACATGTTATGCAATGTTACAGAAGTTATGGCCTGTAAGACTGATGTAAAGGATTTAATATAGAGGAATTTTAAGCTTTGTCAAACGTGTACCGATAACACGGAGGTGTGGGCTATCAAGTAGACAATTGTTGTAGCAATTGGAATGAAAACTTGTGTCACCACCTGTACAGTACAGTGTAGTGGATTATAAAATCGCCACATTGTTGTAACAACAAGGGACTGGCATGTGAAGAAAAGAGTATCAATATCGTTATTTGGTATGTTAACTTAATGAACAGTGGCCCACATGCATCTCTTGCACAATTTTTGAGTTAGTTAGTGTCCACAAATTGGGCAAAGAGACGTTTTTGAGGGTTGTTGGTACTTAGGGAAAGCAAAATTCTTTATAAATAGAATTCTAGTAGAGTTTTGGATAGTGATCAAAGTATTATGTCGAACACTCTTCACACTTGACCTAGAGCCGTCTGCAGTCTGAGCTCTGCAGGCTTGGTTGTTGGGCGGACGGTTGTACACCATGCGAGGAGACACAGTGTGACTCTTGATCTTGTTATAGCAGTGTATCATCTAAAGAATGTATAGATATTGGAACGTTTGACCACCTATTCACACCTTGGGGCTTAGTTGTCTCTCACATAGGAGAATGTATTGTGACATAAAGCAGCATCAGGCGCTAGTAGGTGTTAACTGCACGGTGATGTGGAAAAGATAAAGGATCAAAAATCCTACTGATACACACACCACGCATTCATACATGGACGGGTTGTCAACTGACCAAAGTTTTTTATCAGCAAGGAATTGTCTTGGCGAGTTACCCCGGCAGATAAGAACGACGACAGGGCTTGTAGGATCATGGAGTGAAAATACCACAATTAATGGTTGTCAACATATATGGGAAATGAAATTTCGTCACCATTACCAGATAGCTCTCCAATTGATTCCATAACTTTGAATAACAGATTTTAGCCTTTATCGGCAGACACTTTAATATGGTTGTAACCAGCCACTTTCTTGTTGTTGAGAAAAGATTGCATCTTGTTGCCAGTGAGAACATTTTGCGGAGTTCTGATAGGAACAGTGAGGGGTCCATCTTTCGTCCAGCTAGAATTGCTTATTTTCATGTTTAGAGGTTGACTTCCTTCGCCTCGACTAATAAGCTCTTCTATGGAAGGTCCTCACTGTAGTAGCCACATGTTTACGAAATAGCATTAAATTCCAAATGCTAACCCTCTATTTCGTTGTCTCAACACTAATATTGCTGCATAAAACAAGCGCAGTACCACTCAACATAGTATGCCATTTTCATAATCGAACATTTTGTTGGCCAAAATTTAGTGTAGCATGACAAGATTATTTTGTTTTATTATTAAATATAGTTAGGTTCATCTATTTGACAAATATCAGTGGGAACTGCACAGGCTCATAAATAATTTGGGCTGCATCTTCGATATTTCTTGAACCTATCCACTCCCCACCAGTCGCGGTGGGGCTCAAGTCCAGGTGAGAGCTCTCGCACCAAGAACCACGTTATCCGATCGGAGCAGGGTGGTGCTATAGAGCTCGAGCACCCAGATGTCCTTCCTATCACTTGGCGCCCGATCCAAAAGTTATAGGCCCGCGTTGTACAAACCTTAGGGATGTCTGTGAAGAAAAGTAGGTAGTTGATTGCTCCATTCGTCAAAAAACGTAGTCCATAACGGCATTCTAAGAAAAGTGAAGAATTTCACTCGTGGATCTTTTTTTCGCGATATGACCTTAAAACGGGGTACCGGGTCCCAAGAGTGTGCGCGGCTTTGTGGAGCAATTTGAGGAACACGATGTGTGAAGCATTGGACAATAAAGAACCACTTGCTAACAGATCGCCAATGTGAAGTGCTAGCACAAGTCATCTCAGGATCATAGTATAATTGTTTCCAATGTAAAGACCGCGGGTGGTGCACCAAGAGGCTTAGTGATAAATCGTTGTATCTTACTGTCAATATGAGTGCAATCATTTCCTCGACGGGTACAGGAGAGAATATAACAAAGCACACATAAAATTACAGATATCAAATGGGAAGGCATCACATCATCATAACGAAAATCAACAGTTCGCATAAGCTATGCTATATTAAATAGGTACCCAGAGTCAGACTTCTGCGCAGCTGTGCAAATATTTACAAGATGTCAGCTATCTGGATAAGATGAGTTCAAGGTTTTTAGATATTAACGAAAAGCCAGAGAGTCTTTCCAGGGGTCCAGAATAATTTTCATTAAAGTGGATTATTATATATTGGTTCCATCAGGCGATTATAAAAGGGCAAAGGTGCCTTGAGCTTACACAATTTTTAAAGCTTGTGATTCAAAATACCAAAATGCATATGGACTAGAAAAATCTGACCCCCTGGATGTAATATACAAGCTATCCTAGGGAAAAAACTCTTGTGGTTTCCTCTCGGCCTCGATTGAAAGATCTCACGACATTTATTACGAACAGTCAAATGCTTATATAGTGCCCGAGATAGTTGCGAGGAAAGGTTTATGTGGTACATATCCAGATAATTTTATGGGAGCTCACCATATCAACACCGTCGAAACAAACAGGAGGGAACCTATACTACTAAGTTTATGTGTTACTAATATTAATTATTATGGTTTGATTAATATATGTTAGCTGCGTCTTCTTCAAATCTGTTTAAGATTTTTCTGATATTTGTTTAGATGTTAAACTCTAGTATGTATAGCCAGTCTTATGCTTAAATATATGATCTGATTGAAAGTCGTTTCCTCGCGTAGATAAGAAAATCTGGTTCTCGTGTACATATTCATAAATAGGTCAAACCAAATTCACAGCAAACATTGAAATTATTCATGTCTGCCTTTAAATGATTATGAATTTGCGTAAGGATTTCCACCTCAACTACTTTAATTGACACATATTCAATATTTTTTAGTTTTTATTGATAGCCAGGATGAGATTCTGATCCAGTGCTATATTGTAGTTAAAGTCTAAGGAGGTTCAAAATACGTATTTCACATTTAGAATGTTGTATAATTACAGGACGTGCAATAACAATCAAGGATTAAGTGATGTGAAATGGGAAGCCCAATGGAGTACCACTGGTAGTTCCCACAAGTATAAAGGTAAACTAGATTTTTCAATACTAAGTGAGGAAATCACTTTACATTCGTAGCAGGGGCCATGATTTTTATTCATAGTGGTGTATAGATCTCCAGACCATTCTTTCAAGGGGCATTTTCAATTTATTTGGACCCAGTATATATGTTTATTAAGATTTTGAAATTAAGTAGTGGAGTATTTCTAGAGATGCGATTTTAAAGAGCGTGTTAACTCAGGAGGTTTAAATGTATTGAACTTGTTTGTCTGTTATTCGATGAGGATGTAAAGTTGTGGGCGAGGGTGTACTCACCAAATTCCACGAAAATTGAGCCTGCCCAACCAGTAAATGATACTATAACGAGACTATGTTAACATCAGATTTGTTAGCAAAACATCCAACTATCCTAACTATAAAGAATGTCTTAACAAATTGCCAACTTCTACCATCCAAACCACTTGCCCATATATACAAGTTTATTGGGCCAATAAGTGTATATCAAAATGTTATGGACATATATCACCATATTATTCAAAAAACAATTTTTCGAGAATTTTTTAAAAATCAGACACCGGTATATTGGAAAGCTTTCTCATTCCAAATCTAATCTATGGTTCGGTTCTAGTGGCTTGTGCAGAGTAGTTTGTCCAATCCAGTCTTAAGGAAAGAGGACCCTTTAGCCATTCAATATCGAAATTAACCAGAGCCCCAACGGTGACTCAACAGTACTCAGTTAGTCGCCATTATATCACCTCTGGTGCTATTTATTATCACATAGTCTTTTTCATAAGCTATGCCATCGAGAGTTTTCCCGTTTGACCAATTTTGTGTACTGATTTCTGGATACAATGCTCTCATAGTGGTCCAATACCCCCAACTCTTCATATAAGCGCTTGGCCCCAGATCAGGAGTGTACACAGACAAATTTAATTGCGACAAGCGGCGACTTTTTCAGCCCCTCCCGGTGGGAGTTTAGCCGTGAAGGGCCTAGACATTGCAATCCTTCCATGGCGGCATCCCTACTGTCATACATTTGACTACTCAATATGTCTGAAATCGAGGATTCATTCCATCATATTTACATCTTGCCTCATTTTATCCAAATAAAACATTTTTGTGATGTCTCGAAAATATGTGTTTATGTTGATTTGAAATATAGTAGCATGGTCCAAACATATTTTCATAATAGTGGCATTACCATAACACGTGTCTGAAATCGGGGATCTATCATATATTAACATCCATACAAGTTAACACGTGTTGTCTGATATAGATCATCATATTCACATCAGTTACATAACGACGGTGTCTAGGCCAAGTCGGATACATTCATAGTTTACATCGATGTGAGCAATGAAACAAGTGATGCGAACACTAGAAATCGGATCATATGCTCGCAAATTAATGAAAGTTACCCAACATTCCTTATGCCCAATTTCACAAAACAAATAACACGTGTCTAGGTATAGAGCCAATCGTTGTCATTAATAGTTATTAATATAAGTACATATGCGAGTAATTTTACAACAGAGAGCTCTTTGACAAATCGGTTATCCTCATTAGTTATCATTTTAACATGTCATTACAGGTATACCACACAGTGTAGTACTGAAAGGGTACCCACACGACGTGTAATATTGAATCATCATATTGTTCCATATATCACCATATTCTATAATGCACAAATATTCACCAATTTCTAGTGGACATTCACCCAACTTAAAATTTCAATTTAGAATAATAGTAAAATGTCAAGTAACAATGCCTTTACTCCCGAAAATTAGGGCTCCACAATCACATTTTTATGCAAGTCACATCTTACATGCCTGAAAGGTACCGCTGGAATACCTTATTCCTCGCATATATACATCAACACAGTACACATATGTGGAATATAACTTATAGATAATTACCGATTCACTGGCAACAATTTTCTCAAGCCCGATTCAATGGTCCATTATGTATCAAAGTTCTATATACGACAAAATAAGGTGTTGTTAGCGGTCACATACTTCTAGGCATTAAAATATGCAGTTAAGGTGTGCAGTTTCCACCGCTGAAGTACTAACGTTTTAATAACATGTATGCGAAGAATGACGATTTCAAATATCTCTACTTAAAATTTTAATTGAGAATGTAATTTATCTATTGGACTGTCAAATTTCGGTACCACGTAGAAAGGCTTGTGCGATAAGGAACACACGATGGTGGTTTAATTAGTTGAAAGTCCGCAAAAATTTCGCTTAGCCATTTTTCAAAGTAGTAAATGTTAACAGTTTGTTGGAAAAGTGTTTAAACAGAGGAGAGACCAAATATCCACATGAGTCATCAGAGTTAAATGTAAAAATAAGTTAAGGAGCATTTTGTGTAACAACCCTGCATGGGATTTGTTAACCCAAGGATGTGAGTAATCTTCTTATAGTCGTTTGATGACTTTTTGCTATATTTTACATAGGA